>JACDJE010000382.1:0-11026 GCA_016647715.1 Pavo muticus
GTTTTCACCATCCCACTGTGTCCCCACAAGAGTCGGTGCTTGCAGTGTGCAGGTGGGATGGACACAGCCTCCTGTACACGCCGTCCTTGCTGCAGGAGGCATGTGTGCCAACCAGGCTTATCTTTTGCTCCCAATGTCCACGGGTCACAGGGCTGACGTCCTTCTTACTCATCATGTGTCCTTCTCCTCCAGGCTGTGCTGAAAGACCAGAGTCAAATGAGGCAGATGGAGCTGGAGATAAGACCTGTCTTCCTGGTCCCAGACACCAATGGCTTCATCGACCACCTCAGCAGCTTGATAACACTGCTGGACTGCAGGAAGTTCATCCTGGTGGTGCCCCTGATCGGTGAGTAGCACGAGCACCAAGCATGGGCTTCCCTGTCCCTTGGTGCAGGCTCTCCCTCCATGCCAGCTCCCACTCTCCTGGCCCACATGCCCTTTTGTGTGGTCCCAGCGCTTGCTGTCTCTGCTGGGCACCTCCTGTTGCTTTTACTTGTTGGAGCCATGTCTCATCCCAGCTGCTCCTTCACCCCATGCCGTGCTTTTCCCTTCCTGCCGGCTTTCTGCCCACCGTGAGCTCCTCTTCCCATGGTGCATTTAGGGGTGCCAGGGCCTGGGAGAGGCACACGGGTGTTAAATGGGATTTGGAGGGAATTTTGGAAGGAGCAAGGAGGAGGAATTGTTAAACAATCAAAGCAGATAGCTTATCCCAGCAGAGCTGGGGCTTAGGCAGCCTGAGCAAATGGCCGGCCTGTGTCCCAGCGTCTCAGAGCTGCTCAAGCCCAGCCCTTCTTTTTATCCTTATAAAGCTCGCAGTAAAACAGCAAGCTGGTTCCCGTTATTGGTAAACACTCACCCTGGCAGATAACGGCTGTGCTGCTGGGTGGTCTCCCAGGGTGGCGGGAGGATTTGGTGAGATGCCTTTGCTCTGATTGTTTGATCACTCGCTGGGCTCGCGGTAGCATTCCTCCGCACTGGGGCCGGCTGCACCCCGGTGCCAACCTGGCACGGAGGGGAGCTCAGGGGCAGAAGGAGAGGTCAGGGTAGGAGTGGGGCTGAGCCTCACAGATGCCTCAGGCTTCCCTCGTCCTCGCTGCAGCCCCGCAGGCATCTCCAATGCACAGGCAGCGAGGCGTACGCTCGTGCTGACCTCCTGCCCTGCAGCACACTGCATGCCTGCCCTCTGAGCAGGTGTAGGGCTTCCTCTTCAACTCCTTGCTCCGCTGGCCCAAGAGCCAGCATCCAACAGCCACCCTTCCTACAGGGTCTGGCTCTGGAAGGACTCTTAGAGCTGGGGATGGGACCCCTGGACAGGGGGAGTGGGGCTGTCAGGGGGCTCCGCAGCACGGCTGTGGCAGGGCCTTGCATGGAAGCACAGGGAAGGAAGCCGGCAGAGCCCTGGGGGCTGTGGAGTGTGCTCACACCTGGGAATGCTGGCACCTTCCCTAGAGCCATGGCCCTGCCTCCTCTGTGCTCTCACAAGCATGAGCTGCAGGAGAGCGGGAAGCCCTGTTTCCTTCCCCGAGCCAGGTGCTGCTGCCCCAAACCTGCAAAATGAGGGCTGGGCTGTCTAGGATAAGCCAGGGGCCAGTGGCCATGGTGCCACATCCCATTGCCAGTTCCAGGTGTGAGCTGTGCCCTGTCCCCAGCACGGGGCACTCCTCACCACTTATCCCAGGGATGCAGCAAGGGGTTAAGCGTGCAGCTTCGCATTCCGTTTATTTCTCTTGCTCTTTAACCTGCTCCGTGCTCCTTGAGGCTGACCCCACCATGGAGAAGCCAGGCCTGGTGCAGAAGCACAAACAAGCCTCCCCTTTGAAGCCTGTTTAGCTTGGAAGCAGGAAGGCGGATTTCGGGAGGGAATACCAGCTTTTCCTGTTTGATGTTCCGTTCTTGCAAGGCTCCCCCCACCCCTAACCCAGCCGTGCATTGTGTAGAAATGGCAGCATCAGGTCGCTGAAAGCAGTAGCAAGAGGAGCAGCCTGCGAGCGAAGAGCAAGGCAGCTCCATGCAGCTTTAATTTGAATACCCAGACAGTGAGTGCCAGTCTCACCATGGAACAGAGCGATCACGCAGGCTCCCTGGGCAGTGATTCACAGCACTGGGGAGAGGCCTCAGACCCCGAGCTCTCTCCTCGAACCCCCAAGGAATGCATAGTTCCCACTTGAACTCAGGACTTGGCTCCAAGCTCGGAAACAATCTTCAGAAATGAAGCCATGGCTAAAACACACACTGTGCGCACAGAGGCTCCCTCGCACACACGTGCACACCAGCCCAGCCTTGCGCACACGCATCCCTGTGCACGAACGCATGTGAGGATGCTCGTGTGCACATCTGGACACAACCGTCGCGCGCCCGGCCTCGCTGGGAGCTGCCTTGGCCACATTTTGCTCGCACACGCAGAGCAGCTCCGGGTGCACTGCGGGGTGCGTTCCTCCCGGCGTCCCTTGGGCACTGCTCGGCCTGGGGGGCTGCTGAGGCTGTGTGCCTGCTGCTTGGCAGCCGGACAGGAGGCTCCGAGCCCTGACAGTCTCCAGTGAAACCAAACGGGCTGGGAATCTGCCTGATCCCAGGCTCGAGCTGGGCTTCAGCAACATGTGTCGGGACAGATGTGAAAACTCTGCATCAGCCCCAGATGGGTGAGGTGTTGAAGAGAGTGTCTCCACCTGGGGCAGCGGCTTCAGGTGTGAAAACAGGGCCAGGGCTCGGTGGAGCGGGAGCCGCCTGCTTCTGCATATGACCCCACTTGCACACGCAAGCCCAGGGGGCTGGGAGAAGGAGCAGAGCAGGGCGGCATGGCACGGATCAGGAGGCATGATAGCCAGATCCCCTGGACCCGTCAGCTTTCTGACCCCCCCCCAATCACATGTGAAAGTGCACGGGTTGGGCTCATGTCTGCGTTTCACAGGGCACGGTGCCCTCGTTGAGTGCTGCAGGGCAGAGGTCCCCATGCTCTCAGGGCTGAGCCAGGTGACACACAGAGGTGGAAGGCAGCAAAGCTTTTCCAGACCTGCAGCCAAGTCCAGGAGTGCAGGGACACTGCGGCAGCTGAACCCAGATTTCCTGAGCCAGCTCCCAGTGTCCCAGCCCTGAGGCTTTAGAGCAACTCGTGCGTTTCAGCAGCGGGTCACGAGAGCACCTTGTCCCTTAGTAACTGTACCTCCTCTTCCTGTTTGAAGTGATAAACGAGCTGGACGGCCTGGCCAAGGGCCCGGAGATGGAGCACCGGGCTGCAGGCTATGCCCGCCAAGTGCAGGAGAGAGCCAGGAAGTCCATCGAGTTCCTGGAGGAGAGGTTCGAGGGCCGTGACAACTGCCTGAGGGCTCTGACCAGCCGAGGCAATGAGCTGGAGTCCATCTCCTTCCGCAGCGAAGACACCACGGGCCAGCAGGTAAGGGACACAGCCCTGCGAGGATGGAGGCACTGAAGCAGTGCTGCCTGTGCACACTATAGGGCTGGAAGCTTCCCCAGGGACCTGTCCCTTTGGTCCCTTTGCAGGCTCAGAGCAGCCTTGGTCTCCGCTGAGCTGCAACACCATCTCCAGGGCAGTGCAGAAATGAGGGTGATGGGGCTGCAGGGTTTTGGTTTTTTTCTGCTGGAAGTAACATTGCCCCTTTCTTCCAGGGAAACAATGACGACCTGATTCTGTCCTGCTGCCTCCACTATTGCAACGACAAGGCCAAGGATTTCATGCCCTCTAACAAAGGTAGAACATCCTCACATCCTCTTTGTCCCTTCTCTGTTGCAGCCCGCAGACTCTGCTCATTTCTCTTTTTGTGGCCCTTGGAGCCCATACCTCTGCATTTGGCCTCTTTCAGCACCAAGGTGTCACCTCCTGCCCCCACTCAGCCCCAGGCTGTGGCCCGTCCTGCTGTGTTTCCAAATGCTTACCTCTAGGTGCACCTTCTGGGACTCCCCAGCCTGTAAGAAGACCCCTCCATATGCACACAGAGCCACTTTGTGGTGCTGGCAGCACAACTGTTAGTAGTTGTTGTCCCCCAGAGTATGCATCGAGGCCATAAAAGCACGTGTCAGGGCCTTTTGCTTTCCCTTCATCCTCCCAGAGAGGAAAGAGCAGATGCAGATCCAACTCTCTGCCCATACAGGGCCATCCCTGCCACTGCGTGCCACAGCCATGGCTGCAGCAGAAGGCCAAGGGTTCCTTCTGCAAGCCCCGGTGCCTCCTGGATGGAGCCTTTTTCTCCTGATGCCCCACTGGCACTGGCAGCTTGTGCTGGGACCAGGCAGCCCCAGTGTGCTGCCAGGGCGGTGCGGATGGGAATTAGATCAGCAGCTGCCCAAGAAATCAACCCACATTTGTCAGCGCGAATTCTTAGCAGCTTAACTTGTCAGATTCACAGAGAAACCGTCACCAAATGTTTATGTGCAAATGATGCTGAATTTTGAAATCATGTGGATTATGGCGAATGGGGCCTGACAAGCTGACAGCCTCTGGTTTGTAACAAGGAGGCGCGTCACCAGCTCGGAGCAGAGGATGTTTATTGTTACACATTTCTTAAAGTGTCCGCACAAAACCTTCCAATCCTGCCTTCATCAGCCCTCGGCCCCAGGCCTGCCCTCCCACAGCCGCCCCACGGCTGCCCCACACTCCCCTTCCTCCCATCACCTCCCCACCATCCTCAGCCCCAACACCACCATGGCAGCCCGTGCTCGTCGCTAACCTCCCCTTCCCCTTGGCCTGCCGCTCCTGGCGCGGCCAATCTGGGCCCATGTTGGGCTCCCATAAACTCTGTTTTTTCCATTCCAATCCTGGCTCAGAGGCACTGTGTTTCCTGTGCTCATAGGAACAGTACTCTGGTCACAGGACCCAGCTGCTTACACATACCCCATATGCTTCCCCTGCTCCGCACACACGTAAGCGTGGCTCCCATATCCCCAGCCTGGCGTGTTGCGTGCAGGGCAGCTCATCCATCTGGGGGCAAGATCCCTTCAGTTATTTCTCAGCCTTCAGCTCTGTCTGAGCCTCAGCCAGAAATGCCTTGGTGGCAGTGGCTACTCCAAAAGCTTCTCAAACGAAAGGTTCGTTTTAGATCTTATAATGAGATCGCCAGAATAATAGCACCAGCTTCCTGCTGGAGCCAGGGTCGCGGGCTGTCTTCCTGGCCTGGGTCAGGCGAAGGCACCTCCTGTTCCCAGCGCTGAGCACTTCCCTGCTTTGGGCAGCGGGGTTTCGCCTGCAGAGGACGGGCAGGGCACACAGATTGTCCCCAAACCAGAGCAAGGGGATAGCAGAAGGCCTCCAAAATGAGCTGTCGTCTCCGAGCCACGGTGGGAAACCTCAGCGGGCAGCAGGGAGCCAGGAGCACTGGGGGGCTGCGGAGTTTTGGGGCGCAGAGCACGCGTGGGGACAACGTGGTAGGAGAGCACAGCTCCGGGATTCACTCCACTCTGTTCTTTCCATGCAGACGATCCCATCCGTCTGCTCCGCGAGGTGGTTCTGCTGACGGACGATCGCAACCTGCGAGTCAAAGCGCTGACCCGCAACGTGCCCGTGAGGGACATCCCCACCTTCCTCAAATGGGCCCAGGAGGGCTGAGGGGGCCGAGCAGGGAGGAGAGCCCCTGAGTGAGTAACGCAGAGTGTTGCGGTGGGAGACCGGCTCCGCAGGCAGCCCTCACCGCCACCGCCTTCCAGCCCACAATGAACAATAAACGCCACGTCTTCAACCCACCCCACATGGCCGTGCTGCGAAGGGCCCCCCCCGGGGGGTGCAGGCGAGCTGGGAAGGTCATTGCCGTGGATGGTTCACGTGGAGGCTGGGACGTTGAGTGTCCCCGTGGCCTTCGGGCGGTGCTGGAGCAGAGCTGGAGAGCCCTGCTGTGTAGGGAAGCTTTGGGTGACCCCGTGCCGGATCGCTGGCCTTTCGCTTGGTTTGCTTGGTTGCAGAGAGCTCACGTCGTGAGTCGGTGTCTCTTTGGGTTTGTAGGCTGTACAGGGCAGAGACTGGGGACGCAACGGTGCAGACTTTGGGATTGCTTGGTCTCGCTCAGCGCCAAGAGCTGAGCCTTTGGGAGACGCTGTGGACTTCAAGGGCAGGTCCCCTCCTGCCCAGCTGTGTGCCCCGCACTCTCCATCATCCCTGCCCGGCCTGTTCCTCCTGCATGTCTCAGGCTGCGTTGGTTCCCCATCGCACCCCCGCTACCACCCCACAGAGGGGAACGCTGCCTGCTGCTTGCAGAGATGCTCGTCCTCTCTGGTGCAGGGTTTGCTTTTTCGGTTTCATTTCAGACTTCAGCATAGGATCGTTTTCAGGTGTGTGCCCTGCCTGCTTTGTGGGGGAGGAGGGCTTTGAACACCCCTGATCCCCCCACAGCTGCTTTCTGTTCTGCTCCCCTCCCACAACAGACGCTACCTGTTCCCACCTCTTCCCCCTACCCCTGCTTCCCACACTGCTACTTTTAGCCACATTTTCAGCCCAGGGCTCAGCATGAGGTCAGCAAAGCCCTCCGAGTCCCCGAGGAGCCCAGGACAGGCTGCGTGGGGACAGGCCTGGTGAAGCCTGGGCAGTGCCTGGCCCCGAGCCCTGCTGTGAGGGTCCCCTCTTGAGTCACCCCGAGCCCTGCAGAGACACCGCTGTCTCCCGCACCACATCACACTGTCCCCACCACCAAGCCCTCATCCCCATGGCACTCCAGATACAGAAGCCACGAGGGAGCATTTGCCTATGAACTGGCATCCCTGGAGCTCTGTCACGCCTCAGTCCCATCAGCACGGAGCAGGACTGACCTCGGGGCCACCTCCAGTTCCCACCGGCGCACTGCAGAGGATGCAGCAGGACCGAGCTCAGTGTTCTCCTTTCCTGCGTGGGTGGCTCGGACCTGGTGTCTGCAACAGAGCACGTTCAAGCAGGAAGCTCACTGTCACCCATGCCACGGTGAGGACCAAAGCGAGGCTCAGGGCCTGAGTGGCGCACATGGACAAGCAGCAGTTGTGCTCACCTGTACCATACACGTGTCCTGGCAAAGGGCTCAGCGCAGGTGCAGAACTGCACGGTGCAGACTTGGGGTCCCCGAGCAGCGCAGCCACCTGCAGGAGGGCACACGGAGCGGTCGCGGGTCAACACGAGCACCCAGGACCCAGCTCGTGCCGCACAGCGCTGGGCATAAGCAGCGTGCAGAATTCTCAAAGCTGAGTGCATTGGAAATGTGTTCTCGCCGCCCTGCACGCTGTGCTGGATGCCCACCCCATGGGGGGCTCGCTGGGCAGCACAGCGTGGTCTCACTGGGCTGAGTGCGCCGGGGCCACCTGCGCCAGCCCTTTGATGGGGAGGTGGCCGCATTCGGGTGATTTTGTTAAGATGGTTTTAATCATTTTTAGTATTAAACACTTGTCTGTGCAGCCCGTTGTCTCGCTTGCCATCAGTGGGCACATCTCTATGGAGTGGGGCGGTGGGGACATACGGCAGCGGGACGTGTCCCTGCCGTCCTGCACCTTCCCTGTTAATGAATGGGACTCCAGGCAAACAGCAAAGCTCTTCTCCTCCGCTCCCACAGCCCCACGCCACCCACCCAGCACAGCCCCGTGGGGTACATCCCTGCTCCCCATCCCAGCCCCACGCATCGGGGCCGCCAGAGAAGGACACGAGGCTCTGCGTGTTAATGTCACTTTATTGCTTGTTCCGTTTCGACTATAGAAAAAAGGGCGAGGAGCCCGTGTACAAATCGGACGTGATACAGACCCCGCTGGGCGTTTCCAGCTGTGCTTTGGGTGCAGCTGCTGCCGGTGCTCGGCCCCTAAAATGGGCACAGATGCCTGGTGGCAGCTCTGGCCAGATGCTGGTGAGCCCCGGGGGGACCCGGGTGACCCCTGCCCATCCCTGGCTGGGAGCAGGCACCTGGGGGCACGAGGGCTCGCCACAGAGCAGCCAGCGCAGGGTAAGGCACAGTGGCTGCGAGGCTGGGGATAGTCACTGCCCCGGGGCCTCGTGTGCAAAGGAGAGGAGGGGGCACGGGGAGGGGAGAAGCTTCACATTAGCCCCAGGCAGAGGGGTCGTGGGCCTGGGTGGGGGTCCAGACTTAGGGAGGGATCACAAGAGGGGTGCTGCGGTGCCAGGGGTGCCCCTTGGGGGCTCGACCCGCTGTCATTGCAGCCCAGCCCGGGGGCTCAGTTATCCCCAGCGCTGCTCCCGGCCCCTTCCCGCGGCCCCGCGCCTCCTCTGCCCACGTCCGCGTAGCTGACAAACCCAACCGCTTTGTCTTTGTCATAAACTCCCGGCCCGAGGCTCCCCCAAACCCGACCCGACCCAGCTGTGCTGGGGACAGGGACCTTTGGCAATAAAAGAGGTGGGCCCGAGGGCACGGCCACCCCACAGGACGGCGGCTCCGGGGGGTCCCTCCGCCCCACGGGGCCCCGGGCATCCCTGATGGCGAGCGCTGTGGGGCAGGGTGCAGGGGCTCAGTCTGTGACAAGGCCCTGCCCCACCTCCCGAAAACACTGGCGGCTGAGGGCTGAGGCCAGGAGCTCAGTGCTGCTCCACGTTGAGGAGCATCGTGTTTCCCCGGTCACCATCCGCGACCCCCACCAGAACCCCATGTGAGCCCTCTCCATCAGTCTCTCCCCGAGCTCCCAGCACAGCCCTGGGTAGGAGGAGGCCCTTCGCTGCAGCCGCGATGGACGAACTACTCACGGCCCCGCAGCAGTGATGGCGGCACAGTCTGGGTTCCATCACAGCAGAGCTGAGCTCCATTGGGTCCCACCATGGGGCGGGCGGAGATGGGGACAGCCCCGAGGTAAGGAGCGGGCTCATGTCCTCCAAAGCCTCAGGGCTCGGGCTGGCAGCACAGCGGGGCGAGCCGGGAGGTCAGTCCCTGAATATCGGCTTCTCCCCACCGCTCATGGCGGGACAAGCCATCCAGCCAGCCCGGGGCAGCTCTCATGGGACCCTCTGCTCTGAGCGAGTTCTCCGGGCCGAGCACCTTGCCACCTCCATCCCCGCCCTGGAGAGGCACGAGGAGCCCCAGGGCCACCCCCCGGCGGGCGCTACGGGGGCGAGTAGCGCTCTATGGTCCGTGCGGCGTCGGCGTGGAGGTGCGGAGCCTGCGCCAACACCTCGGCCGCTTTGTCCTGGCTCAGCCCCAGGTGCTCGGCCGTGAACTTGGCCAACGGGTAGAGGCTCTCCATGGCCTTGGGGTCGCTGAGGAAGTGTGAGGTGTGGGACAGCAGCTCGGCCGCCTTCTCCTGCTTGAGCCCCAGCTGGTCGGCGGTGAGCCGCGCCATGGCGTAGACGCTGTCGGGGAAGTCCAGCTTGGCTTTGCCGTCAGGGCCGGCCGCGTGCATCTTCATGTGGCTGATGAGGTTGCGCTGTTGGGCGAACTTGCCGCCGCACACCTGGCACTCGTAGGGCTTTTCCCCGGAGTGGATGCGCATGTGCTCGGTCAGGCGGTACTGCCGGGTGAAGCGCATCCCGCAGGCGTCGCAGGCGAAGGGCTTGAGGCCGAGGTGGCTGCGCATGTGGCGGGTCATGGTGCCTCGCTGCGTGAACTTCTTCCCGCAGATGGTGCAGGGGTAGGGCCGTGTCAGCCAGTGCGTCTTCTCGTGCTGCCGCAGCGTGGCCGGGTCCTTGTAGGACTTGTCGCAGGACGAGCAGCGGTACGGCCGCAAGATGTCCCCCAGCCCTGCGCCGCCCTTATCCAAGAAGGGCACGGCCTGCTCGGCCGCCGCTTTGTGGTACAGCTCCTCTTCGTTGTGGGCCTCCACGTGTGCGTTGAGCTGCTCGGAGCTGGGGAAGCCCTTCCCGCAGGGGATGCAGACGTACAAGTTGTCACCCAGGCTCTCGGGCTCATAGCCCAGGTGGTTGCAGTAGCGGTCCAATGCATCGCCGGGTGACGGCCCCTCACTGCTGCCCGTCTCCTCGCTGGTGCTGTTGTCGGGCTCCAGGTCGTTGCTTTCCACGCTGGGATAGCGCGGCTGTGGGGCGGCGGGCGGCGATTCGGCTTTTTCCTCCCTCTCCAGCTCCTTCTCCGCCTCCCCTTCATCCAGGTAGGGCCCCAGCGGCTCGTGCTTCATCCAGCGGTACATCAGCTCGCGCCCATCGCCGCGGGGCAGGGGGGGCTCGGCGCAGGGCGGCGTGCCGCGGAACGGGTCAGTGGCGTGGGGGTGTCCCCCCGGTTCCCCACCCGGTGGCGAGTCCTTGTAGGCAGCAGGGTGGCCAGCCAGGAGCCCCCCGCTCACCGGGGGGCTGTCATGCCGCGGGGGCAAGGAGGGCTCGCGGGGCTCTGCGGGCAGCAGGCGGTCGGTGGGCAGCAGCTGGGCGGAGGGGCCGGTGGGGCTCTTCTTGGAGAGGTCGAGGCCGCACGGCGGCGAGCAGTGCCGCTCGGGGGGGCACAGCCCGTGGGGGTGCAGCGGGGTGCCCTGCGAGGCCGAGGCGTAGAGCTCCCCGCACTGCGTGTTGAGCGGGGCTGCCGGCTCCACGGGCTGCAAATCGACGGGTCGTGGTGTCCCCGAGTAGCAAGCCTGGATGACCGGCGTGGCGGCACGAAGCCCCCGGCCCAGCTTGTAGGGCGCGTACCCCCCGCGCAGGTGGCAGTACTTCCCGCTGCGCTTCAACTTCTTCTTGCACAGTGCCACCAACCCGGGGATCTGCAGGTAGCTGGCGGCCGCCAGCACAGCCCCCAAGCTCTGCTCGCCGCCCGGCTCGCATTCACCCAAACGCCCGGTGTAGATGAAATCGAGGATGAGGCGGAAGATGCCGGGGCTCACCATCTCGTGGTCCAGGTTGAGCAGGTTGTCGTGCACCACCAGCGACTTGAGGTAGGCGCTGCTGGCCGCCAGGATGTTCTTGTGAGCGCGGAAGAGCGCGTTCTGCACCACGATGATCACGTCGCACAGGAAACCCTTCGTGCGCTGCGTGTTCAGCTGCAGCAGCAGCTGCCGCGAGTGGCTCGGCACCTCCATGGCCTCCAGCATCGCGCCGCGCGCCCGCCGCCCTGCAACACACGGCCCCGTCAGCCCAACGCCTATAGGGGATGTAGGGAGGGTAGGGCACTTTGGGGGCGGGGGAGGGTGG
>JACDJE010000382.1:19061-150419 GCA_016647715.1 Pavo muticus
GACCGCAGCAAGAGGGCAGGATGGGGACAGGGCAGCTGCAGCCCGGTGTCCCCCTGCATGAGGGCTCTGCCCTGTTCCCCCTCCTGAGGCCAGAGCAGCCCATAGGGAACACCCGTGGGCACTCTGTGCCCCATCCCCAGCAGTTCTGCCTGTGCCTGGGTGGGATTTGGGGCAGCCCCATCAGTGGGGGGAACCTACAACTGTGGCAGCCACAGCGAGCCTGTGATGCAGGGAGGGACACCCTGAGGTGCTACTCATCTCCAAAAGCACCCTTTGCCCCCCAGAAAAGCCTGGGGTCCTGGGGGGGGGTGTGGGGGGGGCTCTTCTGGCTGTGGGATGATGCCCAAAATGCATCCCCAGGTGATGGGAGCACCCCGGGGACAGGGACAGCCCCCAGCCTCCATCCCCACAAGGACTCAAAGTGGCGCTGTTGTTGCTTTGAAGGCCAACTTCTCCTGCTCACACATTGGAATTAGTTTTTCTTCCAAAGAACTTAAAAATATCTCAGATTTCTGATGCTGGCTTCCAAGGAGCTGAGCCCAGGGCCAGCCACTGAGGGACAGAGGCCGCCCCTCTCCCGTGCTGCTTGGCCACACGGGGACACAGCTTGTGGGTGAACGGGTGCTGCACAAACACTGCCCTATGTTGGGTTGCTGGATGAGAAGCAACACGTGCTCCTGGCCCTCCTGCTGCCAGGATGGGATAAGGCTCATCCTGGGGAGCTGTACCCCTGCCAAGCCCAACGGTGGAGGATTTGGATGCCTCCATCCTGCTCTCCCCAGGTGGGATTTCCCCATGGAGAGCACGTGGCCCCAAAGCCCAACTTCTGCCCAAAGCCTCGCAGCTGTGCCACGGGGAGCTTGTGCCATGGAGCTGGGATGTGCAGACGTGCCCACAGGGCTGGGCTGGGGGGGGCACAGGGGGAGAAGGGGTGCTGCTGCCCCCCAGAAGGCTGCACGGCCCCTGGATGCCCCTCACCATACGCTATTGTTACCATCTGACAGCTCTTGGCGAAACCATCTTTGTGATTCAGCCGTGTTTATCCCAGCCCGCGGCCCGGCCCAGCGTGGGTTTCCATGGAAAACTTCCATCGAAAACAAGGAGAAAAGGAGTTACAGCAGGAGTGACTCAGCCACAACTGGAAGCTTCTGCGGATGAGGCAGAGAAGGGGGGGACTCTTCCCACCAGCTTGGTCCCAGTCGGGCAGCGGGGCCCTGGGACACCCCCGGACACGTCCTGCAGCTCTCCTGTGCCCAAATCCCAGCACACTGCAGGTAGGAGCCAGGCCCAGGGGAGAAGCATTGAGTAAGCGTCCACGAAACGCATCACCTTTCAGGAGCACCCCCTCCCCAGCAGACTGCATCAGGCCCTGCTCACCACTGGCTTTAGGGGAGGAAGAGTGAGATGAGTAAGGATGGAAGGGCCCGCTGTCAGCACAGCCCACAGGAGCCCCTGCCTGTGCCGGCCAGCCCTGCGCGGGCAGTGAGCGTGGGGTGGGCGAGGAGGAGGGCCTGAGTCAGCAGCAGCACTGGGGAAGGGATGCAGGGAGCAGGCGGTGGGTGTTTGCCAGTGGGAGGATGCTTGGGATGCTCACAGCATCTCTAGTGCTGCTGGTTGTCTCAGAGCCTGCAGCAGGCATGGCAGCAAGCAGGGGTGCAGCTGCCCTGGGGGCTGGCACTGCTGTGGACACACTGGGGGGCACGCGGAGAGCTTTGAAAGCTGCTTTGGGGGGCAGAAATAGGGAGCAGAAGGGTGAAGTGCATCCCCGTCACAGCACCCAGGCTCCCATTGCCACTGCGTAAAGGCAAGGTGGGGGGGAAAGAGCAAACCCCCACAGATAATGCTCTCAGGGGTAGGGAAGACATTTGCCAGTCTCTCCTCCAGGCTCACATCCCTCCTGTTTTCTTCCCCACACAGCTCACAAGAAGGCAAAGCATAGGAACTAGACCTGGACCAGCAAAAGGTATGTGGCGTGCGGCTGAGCTGCTGCCGAGAAGGCAAGCAGAGGTCAGAGTGGTGCCGCCTGGCATGGGGCAGACATGGCCATGCTCAGAGGGGCTGCGGGGGGCAGGATTCCTGGGGCACCCTCCTCTGACCGGCAGGTGATGTCTGCAGGAGTTGCTTCCCTCCTCCCATCACAGCAGGCGCAAAGAACACGTCCCTCCTGCGCTGCTGACACGTACACCTCATGCAGATTAAGGGTCGGGTTTGTTTGTTTTTATTATTTTCTTTAAGCTCAGGGAGAAGATACCTGGCTTTTTATTTTATTAAACTCCCTGGGAATGAGATGCAGGTGCTGGAGTACCAAAAAGCCCCCAGAATTCAAGCCCACCCACCCGTACCCCTACCCCCAACCCCCCATCTGCCCAAAGGAGCCGTATGGGAAGCAGCAGGGCCCATTCTGCTCACTCACCACGCACACACAGGTCCATCCCTGTTTCCAACGCCAGCGAGCCGCTGCGGTGCCTCCGGCCGGTGCTGCTGCGGGACACGGGGGCGGGGGAAGCGGCTGCGGGACCGCAGTGCAGGCTGGACCGCGGCGAGCAGACATCACTGCAGTGCCTCCTCCGCGCCGTCCCGCGGTGATGGGCTGCGCCGGCGAACCGCCACGGCGAGCTGCAAGCTCGGCAATAATTAAACAGCTAACGGCGGGCCGGCCGCGCTGCCTGCTGCTGTCTTTTCACAGCGCCTGGAGGCTCAGGTGGGAAAGCAGCGAGACAAAGGCCCTGCTGCTTCGTCATCACAGGGTTCAGCCTCGCTGTTTTGGCTGCATCCACCCACCCCCTGCTGCTTGGCAGGGCAACAGGTGTGTAGACGCACAGCAGCGTCTCTGCATCTCCCCGTGTGCTCCTTCCCCACCTCCCTGCAGGCCAAAAGCTGAGTCTTTGTTCCCCAAACCAACCCCTGGTGTCCTCAGTGCAGAGAAAAGGGGGTGACAAGACACCCCACAGCTCTGCGTCAGCCCAGGAGGCAGCGCTGCTCCTTGAGCAGCCACGCAGCACTGTGATGCCGGAGCCCCCAGAGCCCCCACACCCTTCAGTCACCCGAGGGCAACATCAGTGCCGATCTGACCCGCAGGGGAAAGCAGCCTCATGCTCTTACTGCTGCCTCCATCATGCTGCTGCCTCATAACCAGCAACAAACCAGAGAGCAGAACTCACGAATTAAAGCTGCTCGCTTTTGCTCGGTTAGTTTTAACCTGCGGCAGTTCCCAGGCGTGTTCACGGCTCAGTGAATGCTGAAAGTGCTTCAGTCTACTGATCCACTCCCCGTGGTTGCCTGGGGCTCAGAGGCAGCCTGGGGAAGCATGAGGAGCCCACAGACTCGGGTGGGACATTCCCATCCCATCCTGTACCACAGCAGTGCTCTCTCCTCCTGGTGCTCGTGACCCACCACAGGATTGCCCAGCACCATCCTCTGCTCAGCCCTCAGTGCAGCAATACAGAAGAACAGCCCTACCTGGCAACAAGAGCAAACTACCACGTTTAGCACCTACACTGCACTTCACCACTGAAGAAAAAGGGGATTAGAGACCATGCTGTGAGCTGAAGTCCCTCTGGGTACAGACTCGAGGCCAGTGTACCCCAGCACTGAAGCCACATGGCAGCCAAGCAGGACGCCTACCATCAGAGCAACACACCAGCATCACAGATTTCTGTGTGCTTCTGGAAAATACCAGACAAAAACCTAGCAACGGTTCTTCTTTGCACATCAGAAGATATAACGGATCTTTCAATTCACACAAGCTGAACCAGCAAAGAAATTTAATGCACAAAGCAAACACCAACCCTGGCACTGCCAGGAAATGTATTCTCTAGGCCCAGGCCAGCTGAAAGGTTGGCTTCGTATATTTGGTAGGGGATACTGAAAACACAAACCTTTTGGATATAAGAGCTGCAAACACTGTGTGCTCTGCAGCTACTTCCTCTGGCTGAGATCATACTTTTGAAGGGCTGTGCTAAGCCTCTGAAAGTCCATCAGGCACAGCTGCATCACTCTCATGCCTGCAACCCGCTGTCATATACACAACAAAGTTGCAAAGAAGAGAGATACAGAAGAGTTCGCTGTGTTAACATTGCAAAAGAGCACAGAGACATCGTGACAACCTCTCCAAAGAGCGCAGAAACAGCAAGCTCTGCACCAAGATGCTCCACCAAGCAGCCCACCACTTATTACAGACACTGCTATCACACCGCCCCGGCCCCTGGCTGCTCAGCCTGGCCCTGCCCAGGGCAGAAGCGTCCCAAGAAGTCCAGGTAGGCCTCCTTCTGTGGCGCAGCTACAGGGACAAAGTGCCCGCCGGGGTGTGTGACGATGACAGGCTCCACGAAGCACCGCGCCAGCTCAGCGCTGAGGTGCGCAGCGATGACAGCATCGGCATCACCCACGACGTGCAGCGAGGGCAGGGCGATGGGCTCCCGGTAGAAGTGGTCGTGGGCCGGGGCGCGGCTGGCGAAGGCGGCCACCAGGATGGCGAAGGTGATGGGGAAGCGGGGATCTCCGCGGGCCCGCAGGGCGCACACCATAGCGGCCAGCGCCGCACCCTGGCTGAAGCCCAGCAGCCCGTCGAAGGGCCCGTGCTCCTCCAGCGCTCTCGCCACGGCCTCCAGCGACTCCTCCAGCCCCGCTGGCTGCTCCGCTACCTCCGAGGCCTCAAAGGTGCCGGGCCTGGAGAACCACCACCCACGTGGGGGGTCGTCGCTTGCTTCATCCTCAGTGCCGGGCACGAGGTGTGGAGCATCGAGGGCTACGAGCTCGGCACGGCCTCGCAGGGCCTTGCGCAGCGCGCCGGTGCGCTGGCGGAAGCGACGCTCGCTCTGCCGGTAGCCGTGCAGCGCCAGCAGCCGCAGCGGCCGCCCCTCCGACATGGTGCCTGCCACAACCGGAAGTGAGCGGCACTGCAGGCTGCCCTCCCCTTCCCGCCGGAAAGCTACGCGCTGATTGGCTATCTCTGCACGCAGGGAAAAGCTCGGGGAGGACCGTCCGCCGGAGCGCCCCCTTGCGGCGGGAGGTCTCGGGACTGGGATGTGACGGGGGGGACCCCGACGGGGTGCCCGTGGAACCGGCGCCGTAAAGTGAAGGGGGATGCGGAGCGGGAGGGACTGCAGGACCCGCTTCCAGGGGGCAAAGGGGCCATACGGGAGGTCCTCAGTTCCACCCCTTTCCATCCTGGTGCTGGTACCAGGGATGCCCCTAATCCATGTGGCCCCGATGATGCTCACCCTGGGGCGGCGGCCATACCCATGCCAAGTCCCCACAAGTAGCAGCGGGGCCACCAGGACCCTGTTCAGGAAGTGGCCGTGTGCTCAGGCGGGTGGGCGCTGCGGGACCCCTCAGTGCCATTCTTCAGGCTGGGGGTTGTGCGTGGCTTCTCCTGTAGGGACAGACATGGAGTAAGCAAAGATGGGGCCATGTGTACCCCGATGGCAGGCACTAGGTGGGCACCGGTCCCGCTCTCCAGGGAGCAAGCCACTGGGTGGCGCTTGTGGCACATGGCACAGAGCACCAAGGGACACTCCGGGGACCCCCACCCCCCAGTGCCCACCTGGGCCGGCCGAGCTGCATGGTTGGCCGTCCACGGCCCCAGGGATTGACTGGCATAGAAGTCCATGGGGTACGGCTGTTGCCACTCGATGTCTCCAAGAGCCACTGCTGCCTGTGAGGAGGGGATAAAGGGCTGAGTGCCACATGCAGCACTGGGAGGGAGGGGTCCTCTGAAAAGCACCGGGGACTGCTCACCTCATAGGGTGTCAGCAGTGGTTTGCTGAAGGCTTCCCCCCAGTCGATGGAGAGCCGGGGACAGGCGATCTGCACCCACCTGCAAGGAGAATGGCAGCGATAAGGCCCCCACACCCCGTGTGAGGAACCCAAAGGTGGCTCTGGACACCTTCCATGAGGAGCTGCTCCCCTTAATCATGCCATGTCCCAGGACCAAGAAACACCACTTGGATTTGCGGGCACCCAAGGAGGAACCCTCCATGACAACAGCCCAGAACTATGTCAGGCCCAGTGCCACGTTCCCAGCACAGCTTTGGGGCTTCCCACAGGGATGGGGCTGGGAGCACTCACGCATCCACACTGTCAAAGAGCTGCAGCTTGCTGGGGAAGATCTCAGACAGCAGCACCCGCACGAAGGGCCGGCCCAGGGCACACAGCCGTGACTCCAGGTGCTGCGGGGAGAAAAACAGCACCGTGGCTCAGGGGCTCGCCAGCCTCATGCTAACCCACACGGCACTTTCCATCCAGAAGGCCATACAGAACCCAAAGCTCAGCCCTCAGGCCCCTTAGGGACACAGCTCTGTGTCCATGCCACGTCCAGGGGGCACACACGGTGACAGGGCCGCAGCTCTAGCTCGCATGCCGCTTTCCCCAGCGCGTGCCTCGGCCTAATGAAGTAATTACCGCTCAATGACAACAATCTGTTCTCGTTAGCGGCTGCCAGCCTTGGGACGCCTGCCTGCTGCAGGGCCAAAGGCTGTGGGAGGACGTGAGCAGCGTGGCCGTGACCTCAGAGCCACCAACTATTTTCCGTGCCCCATTGTGCCTATCACCTCCCTGAGCTGCCCCCCAAAATCACTCCCAGGGTCTCTGCCCCACATCTCACTGCTGATCCCCCCAATCCCCCCCCAGCATCAACGGCAGCACCTTGGCTCTGCTCCCCTTGCCTGCAGAGACAGTGAACCCAAGCAGGAGTTCATCCAATTAAAACCAAACCAGCGAATTAATTGCTGAGCTGCTCATCCAGGGGGGTCTCCACGGCTGGCCAGTGTTTAATGAGCCCTTGGCCAACCTCCCTCATCTGCTGCTAATTGCCCTGCCCGCACAGCTCGGGGTGGATCGATGGCAGCAAGGGAGGGCAGGCGCTGTCCTTGCCCCTTCCCCAGCCGTGTCCCCAAGGTGAGGGGACCCCGCAGTACCTGTAGGATGGCGGGGGATCCCTGTCGCCCCAGGGTGCCCAGCAGCAGCCCCCAGCACCGGGCACGGGCGGCGGAGCGGATGGCAGCCTGCCGGGCTTCACGCATGCGGTCATGGGCATAATGCTCCTGTGAGAAGACCTTGCTGTAGGGATCGTACCTGTAGAGCAGACCCAAACTCAGCCACAAGCTGCCCCCAGCCCCACAGATGGCCCCTAAACTGCTCCATGCCCTCCTTCATTAGCACTGATTGGCTCACAGGGCCCAGTTGGTTCATCAGGAAGGCAACGGGACCAGGACCGCGCTCCCATTGCAGCCCCCCAGGCTCAACCCCTCCCCATCCCGGCTCATCAATTATAAAGGAATCTTTGATTTGTTGCTTTGTTTGACGAGGAGAATTTTAATCAAATCCCACTCGGGTTTCGGCAGCTTCCCCAGCGCCATAAAGCTGACGCGCGCCTCCCGTTCGTAACAAACGACCTACTAAGAAATTCAGATTTCACCAAATGGGCCCTGCCTTTCGCTCTTGATATTTCATCTGCTTTCAGCAGCCTCATCATCGCGCTTTATGGCCTCTGCCTGCAGCAGCCGGGGAGTTTAATGGCTGCACCTCAAAGAGCTTTCACAGGTACTTGTCAAAATGTTTATATTCAGCCGGAGTAAATGGCTGGTGTTCATCGCATGGAGCGTGGCTCCCTCTGCCCTGCTGGGATGGGGGAGGAGTTGGCCCTACCTGTAGGCGGGTATCCCCGGGTTGGCAATCATGATGGACTCCAGGTGGAAGCGGCCGTCCCCCAGATAGCTGCGGGAAGAGAGGGAGAGCAGTGGGAGGTGGTGGAGTCAGTGTGTTCCTTCCCCAGCATGCAGGGTGTGGAGGGATGGATGGATGGATGGACAGATGGATGGATACATGGATGGAAGGATGGATGGATGGATGGACAGACATGCGGATGGACAGATGGACAAATGGATGGATGGATGGATGGATGGACGGATAGACAAATGGATGGATGGATGGACCAATGGATGGATGGGCAGATGGACAAATGGATGGACAGACAGATGGATGGACACATGGGTGGACGGATGGACAAATGGACAGAGAGATGGACAGACACATGGATGGACACATGGGTGGACGGATGGACAAATGGACAGACAGATGGACAGATGGATGGATGGGCAGGTAGACGGATGGACAAATGGACAGACGGACAGATGGATGGATGGACACGTGGATGGACAAATGGACAGATGGATGGATAGATGGTCAGATGGACAGATGGAGAGATAGACAGACAGATGGGCAGATGGAGAGATGGACACTATGAGGAGAAAGATAGATGGATGGATGGATGGACGGACAGACAGAGGGACGGATGGACGGACAGACGACCACTTTTGGAGCAAAAATGGACATGAAGCAGCAGGGCCAGTGCTCCATCTCTACAGCTGGTTATAGACGTTGCTGCTTCCATTTCTAATCGGATTTCAAGTCAGCAATTACATTTCAAAGCCTTTCATTCAGCTGCCCTAATGGAGTGAGGGCTCGGAAAATGAATTCAGACGTAAAACTTGACTAGATTTTTGCCCTTAATTGGAGAATGACATTTTGGAAGATCAAAGCTAATTTGTCGGCAAAAGTTAGCCCCAGAGACGGGCTAAATAAGAAAATAACAACGCGGGGAGGATGCAGGTAAGTCGGGCGTGAGCAGCTAGGAGGGTTGTGGGTACCATGCCATGGTTCCAATGGCAGCAGGATGGGTCTGCTCATGCCTGTGCCATGCCAGCTTGGTGGCCTTGGGGACAGCAGAAACACAGTGCTTCGTCCCCAGCTCCTGGTGCAAGGCAAAGCCACGGCCCCATCTCACCTGGCTGCCCCATGGCTGGGAACACGAGGGCGATGCTCTGCCCCACTCCGGGTGGGTGAGATGGGGTTTAACACCCCCAAGGGTGGGGTCCTTGTATTTATTTATTCTGCTGCGCACTGTATTCACAGTACATTAAGCATTTCCATTACCTAAAATAATTAGGTGATAGGAAGCGAAGTGCTCCCTCTAATTTGCTGTCCTTAAATAAAATTAATGTTGCTGTGATGTTGGGCCCCGGCCATTTGTCTTTTCCAATTATCCACCCGCCCTTCCATCTATTATCTATTCTGATATACGACTCAATTATTTCCTCTGTGCTACGAGCAGACGCCAATCAGAGCAGCTTTAGGAGCCGGAGGGACCCAGCCCAGCCCACGCACACCCCAGGCAGGGCAGGGGAGGGACGGGCAGTCCTGGCACCAGGAAAATGTATCCATGGGTTTGGGGAGGGCGTGGGGATGAGGTTGAGGATGGGATTGGGATCGGAAATGGGGAAAGGAATGAGGATAGGGTAGGGATGGGGATGGCACTAGGGATGAGAATGGCACTGGGGATGGGTTTGGGGACAAGGTTGGGAATGGGGATGGGGTTGGGGACAAGGTTTGAAATGGGGAGAGGACTGTGGACGGGTTTGAGGATAGAGACAGATTTGAGGATGGGGACAGATTTGAGGGTGGGGATGGGGTTGGATATGGAGCATGGCTCCAGCCTGGCTCTCTGCCCTGCCATGAGCTGCAGGGTCCTTGGGGACAGCAGGTACTTACACAATGGCATCGGTGTCCCGTGCAAGCCGGGGCGACGTGCAGCCCAGTATCTCACCGGGGGACAGAGGCTTGCACTGGGGCACGCACACCTTGTACTGCGACTGCAGCTCCTGTGAGGCCGCCTGCAGAGACGTGGGGTCAGCCAGAGAGCCAGGGTTCAGAACCCAAACCCAGCCAAGGCTGGTGACGCTCACAGTGCTGGGGACCCTTGGGGCACTCCAATCTGGAGAGCCACAGGGTGCCTCAGTTCACAAGGTAATGGCCCCATGGAGCAGAGATGCTCTGCCACACTCAAACAACATATCAATTAGAAGAGAAGGGAGAATGCTTTAACGCTCCAACAGCCTCGTGTTTGGATAGACATGGCTCAAGAGGCTCATTCATCTCCACTCAGGAGCAGACAGACAGACAGACAGAGCTGCTGGAGCTTCCCCCAGCACCACATCGAAATACCACGCGCTCCTCTGCCTGCCCTGACATTTACAGAGCAGGTCCCAGGGGAGCTGGGGAGTGGTGCTGCTGTGAAACATTGATCAGAGTTATCACAAAGCTCTCCATCAACACGACCGTGGCTGCTTACCTGCACTGCTGCCACAAACTGGATGGTGCTGACCAGGGCCAGGGAAGAGCCCACGGCGAAGTTGAAGCGGATGGTGTCAAGGAAATGGGATGTGTCAATCTTGATGTCCACGAAGACGTAGAGCATCTTCAGCCCATGTGTGGCATCGATGGGGACTGCCAAGAAAAAGGGTACGAGGGTGACTCTGGGGGGCTCTCCTTGTGTCCCATAGCCTGGTGTGGGGCAGATGGGAGTCTGTTCACCCCAGGCAGGGGGTGCAGATGGAGCACCCATTCATTTCTCTCTGGATAATGGCAGCCCGGGGGGGATCAATGAACACAAATCTAATTACCCCCGGTGCTAAGAAGCCTGTGTCACCACGATTAAGTGAATAATTAAAGTACACAGAGTCCACATCGATCCGCAGCTCCGCATTCACTTCCCATTTTGGTGCGCTTCGCCTGAGCACAATTAAGTGCAAATTACTCCCTCCTGAGGGGCCGGGAGGAATGGGGATGGGTGGCTCAGGGGTGGCAGCCCCAAAAGTACCATGGGGATTCCACAAGGATAGCTACGCTGAGCCGGCGTCAGGGTGGGCAGCCCAAAAGGTGCCCCTTGGGGTTCTTAATTCATAACGTGGTTTTGGGGTACAGATCTCAATCAGGAGGTCAGTATTTCACAGGGAGCCCGGAGCGATCCTACAAACCCCATAAACATCCCCAGAGTCCTCGCCCAGGCTCAAAAGGGCTGCAGAGTGCTGGGGAGACAGAGGCTGCTGCCCAGCACAGCAATTCCACCGATCCACCTTAAAACCCGGAGTGTCTTATTGTTATTTTTGGGCTGATTCCATCCTGGGTGGACTTCAAAGTTAGCAGCATCTGGGACAGCAGCGCAGTTTCCATGGCAACCGGATCCAGTGTACCGTCCGCCTGGGGAGCACACAGCCTCCTCCTCCCTTCCCCTTCCAGCCAGCGCAAAGCCACGTCCCCATTGTCCCCACTGTCCCTATTGTCCCCGTCCCCACCGGTAGCTCCCAGGCACTGAGGCTGTGTGCTCTGCTGATGGCAGGCTCAGGGCTGTGATTAGGGCGATGCCACGGCCAAGCAGGCACTGCAGCGCTGCGATAGGGACGCACTCTGCATGCACTGCTGCTCCCCAAATCCTACCCAAAGGCAGCGACCCAATCAGCCCGGCCCTACCCAGCTCTCCCTTTGGAGAGGGCTTACAGCACTCGGTGCCACGGCCCCAAGCTGGCACTGAGCGTGGGCACCGGCACAGTGCTGGCAGTCCCCGGTGCCACCACACGCCCCAGAACCCAACGTCACCTACTCAGGCAGCTGTGTCCATAGTGCACCAAGAAGTCAGCACCCAGAGCCCGCGCCGTGTAGTCGTCCACGCAGCACGCGCCGTAGGTCACATCGCCCATCACCACCACCTCGGCGTCCGTAAACCTGCGGGAGGGACAACAGTGAAGGTGGCATCGGGGTGGCAACAGGATGGCACCGTCACGGCACATGTCCTCCCTGCCCTCTGCTGGTGTCCCCAGCCCCGCTGTGTCCCCGCCGGCACGTGACGCGGTGCGAACGGGGGACCCCTCGGCACGCAGCGAGGAGGACGAGCACTGGCCACTCTCCGAGATGTCAACATGATTAAAGTGGAGAGCGCTAATCCGCCTCTTCAATTGGGTAAAGCTGTTTGCAATTCAGCGGATTATCCGCTCATCAAATAATACGCTGCCAGCCTCCTAATGCAGCGGCGTGGAGAGACCCAGCGCAGGGCCACCGTGCCGGGGACCGGAGCCATCCCGAGCCGTGCCAACTCCATAGCAGAGGCCGTGCCCCCACAGCCTGGGCACTGCTGCTGCCCTCCAGCCCATGCCTGGGCGGCACTTGGAGAGGGACAGCACGAAGTGGCACTGTCCCCTGGTACCCATACCTGGCGCTGCCACTGAACCCCCAGGCACTGCGCGCTGCCATCGGGAGATAAAGTCCCGTCGCGTGATTTAAGCGTGCCACCTTCACTGGTGGTTTATGGCACCATTTCGGGGGATTATTAGCTTGGCTGCGTTCCCGTGGTGTTTTAATTAGGAAAGCAGGTATCACAGCGACAAAGCCCCATGCCTGGAGGGGCTGCTTCAACCAGATGCTGATGCCTTATTTACACCAAGGTTGTGCTGCGGGCCAGGCTGGAAGACCCTTCTGACAAGACGGTGGCTGTGGTGCCATCGGGGTCCGTGTGCCAGCACAGTCCCAGTGGCACCAATGCAGGGTTTGGGGACGGCAGAGGCGTCACCCCCTACTGGCACTGGCTGAGGGCCAGGGTCCCCCCCTTAGCACCATGCAGGGAGCGTTACGTCGGCGGCAAGAATAGAAGTGGTGGGCAGATCTGGGCAGATGGCAGAAGGTGGAGGAATGGCGGAGCGTGCGGAATATTAACAGCTCCGACCCAGCGGCAGCGCCCAGGGAAAGGGACAGGGCACGCAGTGTCCCCAGCATGGGGACAAAGCTGCCATCATCCTTGTGTCCTGCCCAAAGCAGACATCCCATGGGCAGGGGATGCGTTGGGGACAGCGGGAGGATGGGTGTCAGCACCCAAAGCCGTGGTCCCAACGGCACGGATGGGCACACGGCCACCCCACTGCCCATATGGCAATGCCACGGGGCTGCTGAATGATCCAGAAGGCTCTTTCCCCACCCCCTGGTTCCCCTCAGCCCCCTTCTCTAATGAGAGGTGATGAGATGAACGTGAATCAGACTCCACACATCTCAGCAAAAGTGGAAAATTATTCAGCTCCTTAAGATTCAGGACGGGGAGGTCTGACTCAGAGCAGCAGCCAGCGCCGCTTAATTTTTTATAGATTAAAATGTATGCAAATTGGCCCAAACCCCAGAGAAAGTCCCTGGGGGTGAAGAGCAAGAAAGTGAAATAGCAACAGTGGAGGGAGGGGATGGCAGAGGGGCACTGTGCCTCCGCCCATGGCACACAGCCATATGGGGATGGGGCTGAGCTGCATGACCCCATACCCCACTCTTGGCCATGGGGACGGGACAGACCAAGGACACTGTAGGATGATGGAGGCAGGCTCCCCGTGGTGACATGGGGACAGCACACACCGGGGTCACCCACACCGGATGGGCTATGATGGAGCAGAGTGGAGCGGCCGTAATCTCCTGAGACAAATCAAAGCGGAGCACAGGGGCCTCCCCTTGATGTTTTAATCAGTTCGGCGTCGCCGGAGCCTTTCATCAAACTACAGAGGAAGGAAATGTCAATTAGCATCCACCTGCCCACGACACGGGATGCTGCACCGCAAAGGGGACACAGTCCTCGCCATGCTCCACGTCCCCACTGCCCGGTGGCCTGGTGGCACATCAGGACGTGGTGACAGGGCTGTCCCCACCAGGCTGCGAGCCGTTCGCTCCCACCAGGAGCTCATGAATATTGAAGACCAGGGGAGGTTATTCATCTTTTCCGTCCCGCAAACCCCGTTCATTCTGAAAAACAGCCCGGCCTTAGCGTTTTCCTCATCTCCCCTAATTCATTATCTCCTCCTTTAAACAGATGGCTCCCAAAATCCCATTTATAAAGTGCCACGCTCAGCACTGGCAGAGGGCCGGGACCCCCAGCACTGCTCCGTCATGGCACGGTGAGGAGTGACAAACACGGGGACCCCATCCCTTGCCAGCACCCCCCTGGTTTTGCTCCTGCTTGACTTTTCCCAGCAAAACTTCCCAGCCCCAAATCCCAATCCCTGAGAAGGGTTGAAGGAGACCACGCTGAGAGCCCCCGATCCCAACAGCGCCATGGGTGCCCACGTCCCTTTGGGATGGAGACATGGAACTCTTCGCTCGACCCCAACCTTCCACCCCCCTATAAGCATCAAGCACAGCCCCAGCATAGAACAATGCGATTAATTAGCAGAGAAGCCCATCGCCGAGTCCCATTACCAGGTTCCCAACTTCATTAGCACAGGAAAGCTGCACATAATTAAAATAATGAGTTTGCAATTTTACTGCAAGCGGCTCTGGAAGAGCACCGCTGCAGCTGGGCAATTACTGCCTGCATGCGGCACGGGGACCCGCAGAGCACCTGCAAGTGGGTCAGGATGGGGAGGTGGCAACAGGGATGGGGTTCCCATCCAACACGAGGATGCAGGGCACTGTGACCCCATTGTTGGCCTTTGGTGCATCCCAACTCCATGCTTTGCCGGCCTTGAGACTGGAAAACCCCCCCAAAAGACAAAGTAATGCTGCAGAGAACAGCGGTGACGAGCCACCGTGGCTGTCCCATGCCCATCTGGTGCCCGTCCCCTTGGTGGCAGCTTCCCCATGGATGGGCCATGGGGTTGCCAGCTCCCCGAGCTCTGCAGGGACACAAGGACATAGGACATGGACACGAGGACACGGACACAAGGACACAGACGCCGCAATAGGATGGCATTGGCATGTTCTGACCCCGGGAGGTAGCAGCCCTTTGCCCCATTCGCCCCACATCGTCACCGCCCCAACTGAGCTGTTCACCATCTCCACTGAAGTGAGAACTTCATTCTCCCTAATGACGCTGCTGTGTGCTTAATGAGGGTGATTAAATCCCCCCTGCACAGCACCATGCGCTCGAAGGACGAAAGGAGCAGGGAGGGCAGCAGTGGCTGAATGCTGCACCCCAAGAAGGGTCCTTTAGGGTTGACACCACAGCAGCTTGGCCAACGGACGTGGTGTCCCCACAGTGCCACACACCAGGAGGGGACAGCGCATGGCACCTGGGGGCTCCCCCCCTTTGCTATCGTGACCCCCAGCTCCAGGGCAAGGAAGGGGCAGAGCGGTGCCACCAGCACGTCCCTGACTCCATCACCTCCCCTATTAGCAGGAGACAGGGGGATTAGCAGCTGCTCAGCCTGACAGCTGATTTTATTAACAAGGAATCAAGAACCCAGCTGAGCCGCCCGCCGTGCATGGAGTGGGGGGGGGTCAGCTCCCAACCCCCCCCCAACACATGGAGCTGGTGGGCTGAGGGCTGCCCCCCGATCCCGAGCTGTTGTCCAGGCTTTCCCCCACGCTGCCACCCCCTCACCGGCACGAGCTCCCCTCCGCCGAATTACATCAGCCGCCAGAAACGGAGCCAATTTGGATGCTGCCTGGAGAGCGTCGTGATGCGGCTCCAGCAGCGCACGGCCCCGCCAGCTCAGCAGCCTGCAGGCGGTAGCGAGACCCCCACCTCAACAGGGGCTGCGGACCCCCACCCCCCTCCACACTCCATGATAACGACAAACCTATTAGTGCTAATTAACAGGGCTTCAAACCGGTCAATGCTGTCAGTGTGTCTATTTGAAAGGTTCTGTGGTAAGAGCCCAGTGCTTTTCCATGATGCTCCCATGACATCTTCATCCCTGCCCACAGTCAACATGATGCTGGGGTGCACAGGGACCTGGACCCCAACCTTGCTCTTGTCCTCACCATCTGGGACTCCAACCAGCTGCCCCCTGCCCTTGGCCCCACTATTCCCCTGCAGTGGGGCAGACAAGACCTGGGCCAGCACCAGGTGCCCATTCTCACTCTCATCCCAACCCCAAGGGATGTTTTATCCAAAGCAAAAAGGGAGAAATACCCCAGGAGAGCAAGCACAGCAATGGCTACAGAGCGAGGGACATGTCACCCTGGGGTTGGTGGCAGCTTGACTCAATCCCCATTGGGGCAGCACCTATTTGCATCATGTCAATTCCCACACCAGAGCACCTGGTGCCTCCAGCTGGAACACAGATGTCACCCAGTGCCCCCATCCAAGGGACAGACCTTGGGGTGCCCCCGGTCAGGGTGCCACCACCGCTGGCAGTGAGGGTGAGGCCGGTGGGGCTGCTGCAGCTCGGGGAAGTGGGGCTTAAGGTTTCATTCAGATGAAAGAGCCCCTTAATCCGCTGCCTTTGAAGTCAGAGACATGAAAGCGGCTGGGTGCCAAAGCTGGGGAGAAGAGGCAGCGCCGCTTAAAGGGACAGACCCACGCAGAGCCACCTGCACTCCGCACCCATCCCCTGCATCCTCCCACCCCTTATGCAGGGATGGGGCAGGTGACAAAGCCAGGGCACGTGCCATGACCCCCCCCCAGGTGCTGTCACCTCCCTGTGAGCCTCCTCACACAAGGTGACAGCGTGCTAACAGGTGCTGTGACCCCACTGGTGGTGACACTGAGGTCACAGCTCCAGGGGACGCATCACCAAGGGCACTGTCACCCCGACAGCAGGGATGTGTGACAGCAGTGGGGACCGTAGGTGTTGGGGACGTGGTGTGGCCATGCTGTCCCCATCCCGAAGGCACAGATGGTGCTGCATTAGGGTGGGAGCCCCCCCAGCCCCAATACGGGGTCAGGACAGATCTTACCGCTCGATGATATCCGCGATGGTGCAGGCAAACATGAGCAGCCCCTCCGGCATCTGCAGGGCCACTGGGAAGAGAAAGGCTGTGGTTAATGGGGGATACTCCCAAGTGGGGCCCACCCCATAGCACACCAAACCACTTCATCCCTCCCCAAAACTGAAATTGGGCACCGTGGCCTCAGAAAGCAGCAGCACAGCACAGATCTCCCAGGAACAGCTCACCCTCTGCCGCTCGCACCCACCCCATGCGAACGCATTTAATCCCTTTCTGAACCCGCCGACACTCCTTGTCTCTCCCACTTCCCGCTGTAATGAGTTCTGGGTTTTAATTAAGCGCTGCACAGGAAGAGGTACTTTCTTCTGTTTATTTTAAACCTGCTCCTAATAATGTAAACGTGTGCCCCTGGTTCTCCAGCTACAAGAAAGAATGGATAATCATCACCTTTTCAGCTCTGCACCATTCATAATTCCGCAGCCCTCTGTCATATCCCCCCTTGTTCGCCTCTTTCCCAGCAAAAAGAACTAAATCTATTTAATCTCCCATTGTACAGAGCTGTTCCAAACCTTTGATCGTCCTTCGCTGCCCTTCCCCTTGCTGCTGCTCTCCCACTTTGGAGGTGCCAGCACAGCTCCATGTATGGCATGCGTTTATTCACAGTGGGATGATGCCTCTTAGCCCCACTGTCCCCATCTGGGGCTGCCTTTACCCACTGCCACCCAATGGCGCTGGTGGCCAAGCATACAGCAGGAGGCTGTCATCCCAAACCCATCCCAGCACTGACAGTGACGACCCCATAGAATCATCCAGGTTGGAAAAGACCTCCGAGATCCCCAACTCCAACCCCACCCCACCCCCACTGTGCCCACTGACCACATCCCTCAGTGCCACAGCCCCACCACGTCCCCTCCCCACTGCTCACCTTTTTTGGCTCCCGCCTGCCGGATCCGCCAGATGGTTTTGGGGATCTCAAAGTTGTAGTTGGAGGGCAGAGCCCCCACTGCCTCCCGCAGCTCCGCGTTGTTCAGCAGCTCCTCGGGGACCTGGTGGGCAGTGCGACGTGGGGCTCGGCCTGGGGATACAGGGGGGGCCTTAAGGGGCACTGGGTCCTTGGGGCCGTAAGGACACCGTGCCCCTAAGGCCATGGAGACATCACATCCCGGCCATAAGGTGCCACGGGGGACACTGTGGCCTAAGGGCATGGGACACTACATCCCTGGGGCTATGGGGACACTGCAACCCTAAGGCCATGAGCACAGCATCCTCAGGCTAAGGGACACAGTGTCCCTAGAGCCATGGGGACACTTGACCCTAAGGCCTTGGGGACACCACATCCCTTGGGCCACAGGAAGACCCCGTGCCACCTCCCCAGGGATGGACTGCAGCCTCCCTCACCCAACATGGGACAGTAATGCTGTTATGGGGGGAAAAAAAAACACCTTTTATGCCCAGAAAGCACCCTTATATCTCAGAGCACTGCATCTATAAGACCACAGGAACAGTGTCCATAGGGCCACGGGGAGTTCCTGTGCCACCCGCGGGGATGGGGCCGAGGCACTCTCAGCCCCCACCACCCCCACGGGCGATGCTTTCTTTTTCTAGGGGGGAGGGGACATAAAAAACAACCCCAAACCCCGATGCTGACACCCTTCCCACCAGCGGGCACTCAGCAGCGTTCTCCCACACAGCCGGCGGGGGGGGAAGGGGGGCAGCGCTCCGTTATTCACCGCCGCCCCGTCGAACATCGCCCCCCGACGCCGTCATCCAGCGAGCCCACGGCACAGCCGGGACGGGCACAGCCGGGACGGGCACAACTCCCGCCACCTTCCCCCGCCTGGTGGCCCCCGGTACCGCCCCGGTTCTCCCCTACGAGGCCCGGTTCTCCCGCCGGTGCCCACCTGCGCCACTGGCGGAGGGCAGAAGGGCCGCGCTGCCGGAGCGCTGCGGTGCCGCCATGGCGCGGGGCCACGTGGGGGCGGGCAGGCAGCGCCAGCCGAGCCCCGAGCGGGCGGGGCGCTCAGACCAGAGCAATCGATGGCCGAGAGAGAGAGAGAGATGGAGAGCGGAGCGCACCGCCCCGACGGGACGGGCTGGATGGGGCGGGACGGGTAGTGGAGCTGGATGTGGAGACTCCGGCACGACGGACACGCACGGCTGTGCCGGTGTTGGGCTGTGCGTCGGGATGAGCACGGCGCTGAGCCGTTGGGTTCGCCCCAAGACGGACCGTGGTGATTTTGGGCTGTGCACCCCGTGCTGAGCTCCCGGTGCTGAGCGGGTGCCGCTCGCAGCTCCGTTGTGCGGTTGCCATGGTGACAGCCGCACCCGCCATGGGGGTCCCCCTCCTCTAGTATGCAAGTGCCTGCGAGTCGGGGGACCCCTGGAGGCCGCAGGGGAGCGGAGTGGTGTTGGTGACCCCCGAGGGGGAGCGGGGCCGACAGTGGGATAATGTGGGATAACGGGATCTGCGGTGGGGATGGAGGGAGACCCAGCGGGCTAAGGGGACCTCCGAGGACAGTAAAGCGCCGTGGGGACATCGGGATCCCGGTGTGGGATTGGGAACCCGATGGGGTGATGGAGGCAGCGGGAAGCAGAGGGCACAGCGGGGACTCGAGGGACAAAGAGCGGGAAGGAGCGGGTGGAGCGACGGCGCTGGGCGGAGGAGCAGCGCGAACAGCGGGGACAGTGGAAATGCGGGTGGGGCAATGGAAATAGCAGAGCTCTCTCTCAGCGTCCGCTCCCACGCTGGGACGTCCGGTGTTCCGATAGGGGCGGAGGGGACGATGAGGAGGTGCTTCGGGACCAGCGGGGACGCGATGTGCCGCCCGGTGGGCGGAGGGGACCGCGATGCGGCGTGGTGCCAGCAGCTCCCCGAGGCCAACAGAGCCCCGATGGGACGGGGGGGGGCACCGGGAGGCGGCGCGGGGAAGCGGAGCAGCGGCACTTTCACGAAGTGTCCACGGGAGGCGGGAGAGGCGGCGGCAGAGGAGGAGGAGGAGGAAGAGGAAGGGGGGGCCCGGCCGGGCTCGCCCAGCCCAGCCCAACCCAGCCCGCCCCGTCGCTGCCCCGCCCCGCCCTGCCCAGCCCTGCCCGCCGCTGCAGGCACCGCCGCACCGGCCCCGGGCTCCCCTTCTTTATAGGCTCTGCCCGAGGGGGTGGGGGGCGGCGGCGGCCCCAGCCCCGAGGGGGCGGCTCCCCCCTAAAAGCCGGCGGCGGGACGCGCGGCGGGCAGAGGCGCGGCCGGTGCTCCCGGTGGGGCTCCGCGGGGCGGGCGCTCCCGGTGCCGTTGCGGCTCTGCCCGCCATGCCCCCGCGGGGGCCGCTCGTTCGGGCTCCGCGCTCCCGGTGCAGCCGCCGCTGCCGCCGCCACCACCGCCGCCACCACCGTTCCCCACCGCCGCCGCTCTGAGCGCCGCCGCCGCTCTCCGCCGTTACCGCCGCGCCGGGAGACCGCGCCCCGCACCGGCACCACGATGCTCCGCCAAGGTGAGCGCCGCAACGGGAGGGCAACGGGTACCGGGGACAGCGGGCAAAGCGGGGGATCCGGTACCGGCTCCGAAGTTTGCCTCCCGCCGAAGTTGGGGCCGCGCCGCCGGGCGCTCCCCCCGCAACCAACCGCTGCCGGAGCCGCCGCCGGGGTGCGGGCACCAGCGATCCCCGGGGAACGGAACCGGGGGGGGGGTCGGTGGACGCACGGCGGGTCCTGAGACGACGGTGCCCGGTGCCCGATGGAAGGCAGATTCTGATTTCAGCTCCGCGCGGCCGCTCGGGGTTCGGTGGGGGAAGTTGGGGCGCGTTCTTCTTGTTCTCCCCCCCCACTCCCCTCCCGTCGACCCGAAGAGATTCGCTCCGCTGTGACATCACGTTATTTCCATGGCAACCGCCTGGGACATCATAGGGATGCTTTTTGACATCACAACCGGGGAGATGCCGACCCTCCGGGGGGGGGCGGGAGGGGTCCGTTTCTCCGGTACTGCTGTGCCCGGGGAGGCGCTGGGGGGGGACAGCACTGCCATACAGAGGGACCCCCCCGGGCTCTCATCCCGTACCTCAGAAGGGGCACAGCACCGGCCCAGCCCACGGACCACCACATGCCCCTCTCTGGCGATGCGCAGGCACGGGAACGCGCGGTGCTGGAGGATGCGGGCGCTGTGCCCACTGCTCCACGCAGCCCTGTGCCGGGGCACCGAGCCCCGCTGCCACCCCAGGGATGCCGTTCCCCGCGGGGTTAATGTCACCTTGCGGCTGCGGGGCCTCGCGCTCTGAGCCTCTTCTCTCCATCTCCCGCGTCGGCTTTGTTCGGTGTATTAACCCAAGCGGGCTGGGCTCGATCCCAAATCCCCGTGCATCCCGCTCGGAGAAACCATCACTTCCCGACCCCATTTCCCAGCACCGAGGGGTGGAGGCAAAGCAGGAGCCGGGCTGGGAAAGTGGAGCTGGAGGTGGCTGCGTCCCACCAGGGGTTGCAACCTGCTTAAGGTCAGGATCTACGGCTTTTCGTTTCTGGAGCTAGAAAAACAAAATGGAAATGAACAGCCTCTGGGCTCATACAAAACCTATCCTTAAAGTTTTTGTCTTGTTAAGCAAGGAAATAGAGTGCCAAATAGGCTTTGTTAAGTGGCAGTCTAATTAATAATTTAAAATCTTGTAGCTGTCTTTCATTAGAATTTATCTGTACATCAACCACAAAATCAGTCAAACACACTCATTTATAAGTTAATGCCGTTCCTGAATAATTCAACAGGCAGTTAGGGGAGGGCCTCCGTCCCGCCCGGAGCCTCTCCCTTCCCTCCTCACCACTGCCCGAGGGCTCTGGGTGGGGGTCCCGGACCCTGCAGCCACCCCAAGGGAAGACACACCGTGGGGACGAGGGGACTGCAGCCACCAGAGATGGTGCCGCTTTGGGGCCACTCTGGGTTTCGGTGTGTTGGAGGATTTGGTTGGTTTGAGTGGTGCAGGTGGTGATGATGGTGCTGTCTCTGCTGTCCCCATCCTGCTGCTAGGCAGGGGAATGTGGTTTGGGGTCGTATGTGCCATCCCCGTGTCCCTGGGAGAAGCGGATCTGTGTGTCTGCTCCCCCCCCATGCCTCCTCCTGCCTTTCTGGGGGTCTCTCTGGTGTCCCCTGGCAGGATGCAGTCCCTTGGGCACGGTGCAAGGCATCACCACCAGTGGGATTTGGGGTGATTTGGGACACTAGGACCTTATGGGTGAGAGCACGGAGCATCGTGCCAAACCTGAGCGAGGGTGGCAGTGGGGACAGCATCCTGCCAGAGGTGGCAACCACCAGGAGTGCAACATCAGAGGTGCAAGAGAAGATTTCCAGGTCAAGGATGCTACCAAGGTCATGGCTGGCCATATCTTGGCATGGCTGTGGGGCTCCCAACCCACAGTGCTGCAGGGCCAGAGGAAAAATAACCCCAGGGTTGGGAGAAAAGGGGCTGGGGAAAGCTTGGGGCAGGGCTGCATGGTGCCATCCTGTAGTGCATCCCAGCCCATGAGACCCCAGTGAGGAGAGGAATGAGAAAAACGCATGCCCCCCCCCCCCCATCCCCTGCCCGGGAACAGGGAGGCTGTGCCCTGCAGGGCCAGGCACAGCGCAGGCTGGGCTGCGGTTGCTGCACCGAAGAGCTGAGAGCCCAGAAAACCTTTTTGCTCATCAAAGTTTAATTTCATAAAGAGCAGGGAGGAAGCCACAAGCTCTCTGCGCCCGGCGGAGCTGGGGGGAAGCGGGCAGGACGCGGCGCTGCCTGTCCCTGCGGTGGGGATGGGGGGTGAAGGAGGGCAATGCTGTGATGCTCGCGGTGAGAACTGAGCTGGTGGTGGAGGGGTCATTGCTGCTCGGTCACCTGCAGTGATGGAGCCCAGAGGGGTCCTGGTGGTCCCGTCCACAGTGTCCCCATGTTGCTCCCGGGGTGTCGGAGGCTGTGGGTGATGCTCCAGATGGCCTTGAAGCGCTGCCCTAGAAACAGCGGTGAACCTGGCAAGGAGGTGTAAAAATGGGTATTTTTGGGGTGTGACTTCACACCACCTCTCCCCGAGGCACCTGGAGGCAGCGGTGTGGGTCAGAGCCCGCGGTGCGCTCAGGGCTGAGGGGTCTCCCCGAGCATTATGGAGTGGGGATGAAGGTGGATTGTGGTGACCCCAGCTCTGGGCAGTCTTGGGATGCTGATAAGGAGTTCTGGCAGCACACAAATTTGGGGACGATACTGGGCAGGGGAGCACAGGGCCATGGGGACTCAGTGACTGGGAGCATTTCAGTCTCCTCCAGGAGAGCATCCCCAGTGTGAAGCAAACCCATGCTGTGAGATTAAGCAGTGTCAGTGTATCACTGTGCACGGCGTGCACACAGCACCCAAGGGTGATGCCCCCCAGCCCCGAGGAGCTGCCACCAACCGTCCGACACCGAGAGCTTTGTTTGCAAAGTGCAATCCCGGGGCTTAGCAGCATTCGGTATCAACGACGGTTATTAACTGCAGATTATGTCTTTAAAAGCGCTTTGGTGGAACAGCAGGCAGCAGCGGGCTGGCGAGGCGCCGGCACTGATTGTCACGATCGCTTGACGTCCTCAGGGTGGGACATGGCAGGTGCCACCTCAACGTGTCCCCCAGCCCGGCCCCCGCTGGAGGGGGCTGAGCTCTAATTTAGGATCAGTGCAACAAGTGGGGGGTGGTGGGGGCACTGAGCATCATCGTCCCCTCCTGCACGGCTGGAGCGGCCGTGGGTAGTCCTTCTTTGGGTGGCCCAAGGGTGGGGACAGGAGATGAGTCGTCCCATGTCCCTGTGCCAGGAGTGTGGTTGGTGCCATCACCGCTCCGGTTTGTCACCGATGGGTCCGATCTCTCAAATCCATCCCCTATCCCCCGTACCATCCCCGCTCACGGCATCTCCATGGAAACCCGCAGCCCCGCGCCTGCAATCAGAGGGGGCCACTTTTAGGAATATTATTTTTACTGATGACAAATGATGGAGGTGCTGACGGAGGAACGCCCGCGCCCGGCATCACCTCCCCAGCGGCCGTCCTTTCCCTTCCGGAGCCTTCCCATCCCACTGAGGGCTCGGCACGTGCCGGTCCGGTGGCAGATGCAGGACAAGGCAGATAGGATGGGGAATCTTCTTTGAGCAGATTAGGATTGTGGGGCTATTAAGCCGAAAATGCTCCATTTGGTGCAGAAAGCTCCTTTTCCCTTTAATAGCACACTGCCTGGCTGCTGCTCGCCTCCCTGCTGGCAAGGTGAGGGCTTTGGCATGCTGTGCTTTGCGGTGCTCCCGTTGGGTTTGTAGGGCCGCGACCTCCTGGCTCCGAGCACCCACAGCTGTTCGTGCTGGAATGGATGGCAATGGGTCTCAGCCCCTCGATGGGCTCCAGTTGATGGCCTCCCCTTGGTATCGTGATGTGGGCACGGAGGATGCTCCGCGTGCGCCCAGGTCCCAGCGCCGAGGGGTACCCGTGGGCACCTGGATCCCAATTCCCGGTCCCACAGCCGTTGTTTCCCAGGGAGGAGGAGAGGCAGCAGTGGGTTCGACTGTGAGCTGGCAGAGCTCCGTACGGAGGCAGCCCTGCAAACGGAGGGGAGGTGCCAGTGCAGCTCCGCCAGCCCCGTGCCGCACTTGGGAGCCGCGGATCTCTCCTGCTGCGTTCGTACGGAGGCTCTGCTCGTGCACGCTGCATCCCTGCAACCAGCACCAGCCGAGGGGTGCAAACCCTTTCACATCGCTCAGTGCTTTTTGGGCCCTTCCATGGCCCAGATGAGCTCTCACCCATGAAAGAATGCTCGGCACTGCTTGGGGCTGCGCTGGCAATGGGGGCAGAGCCCTCCCTGACCGCAATATAGCCCCAAAAGGAAGACCCCAGAGCCGCCCCTCTTGCAGATATAGAGCAGCCTTAGTGCTGGGTCCATAGTGCTGGACCAAACGCAGCAAAGCCTCTGCCCATAGCCCCTCTGCAGGGGTCTGCGGGGTGGTTTTGCTAACAAGAGAGTCCTATTATAATTTCAATGGGATTATAAAAAAAAACAAAATAGTCCTCACACAAATGACTCCGCAGTGCCTCTGCCAGGGCCTAAGATCTGCTGCTATCTATTTTTTAATAATTGAGGGTAATAAATATGTATTTCTCTCTCCTTTTTCTCCGTGCTCTGCAGCTTGTCAGCTCCCTGCGTCTCTTCCTCTGATCAGCCCGCATCTTTGCTGAGCGGGAAAAAAAAGGGGAAAAAAAAAAAAAGGGAAAAAAAAAGAAAGAAAGAAAGAAAGGGGAGGGAGGGGGAAAAAAAAAGATCCTTTAAGCAAAAAGGATTAAAGCCTTGAAAGTAGGTCTGCCCGAGCCGGCTGCGTTTTCCCTGCTGCCATCCACTGCATCCAGGGAACGGGAGCGATGGGGCAACTCTGCCCTATGGGTACGGATGGGGCAACTTGGGTAAAGCCTTCTCTAAGTGGCTCTGTTTCAGCAATGCATCTTCCCTTGGGGCTTTTTCTTTCTTTGTGTCAGGGGACATTTGCATGGGGATGGTGAGCGGGGGCTGGGGGCTGCGGGGACACCCCCTGGTGCCATCCCGGAGCTGTGGCCCCGAGGCTGCAGCGGGCGTGGGGCGGAGGAGGCACAGAGCTGGTGTGAAGGAGGCAGCTATTTATAGCTTCCCCTCCGCTTTTGTTCCTTTTCCAGCAGAGCTCCTCTCGAAATAGAAACGCGACAGTCGAGCAGCCGCTGGGGCGGGGGGCTCAAACCCGGAGGGTCACCCCATAGGGTGATGCCATCGGGGTGAGCATCGTCCCCCACTGCGTCTCTTGGGATGGGGATGGGGTGTGCTAGGGGTGGGAGCAGCCCTGCTGCGGTGCTGCTGGTGGCCTCAAACTGAGGGTGATGGGATGGGGATGGGAGAATGGAACCCGTGGGGTGCAATGGGTGCAGCCCCACGGGGTCCCCACCTCATCTCAGCCTTTGCTCTTCTCGCAGCATCCGACTGCACCCTCCCTCCCTCCTCTGATCAATAGAGCTGGGAAAAAAAACAAAACAAAACAAAACAAAACAAAGTAAATATTTAATACGATCCAGGGAGCCGCGCGGAACGCTCCCCCCCCCCGCCTCGTCTGTCTCCTCTGCCAGCCGCTCGCAGCAGCTCCCCAGCCCTAATGAGCCTGAGTGCAGCAGGGATCGATGGCCAAGGCAACCTCCGCACACGGACCAGGCCTCTGTGTCCTCCCCCCATACAGTGCCGGAGCTGGGGCTCAGCCTCCCCTGTGTCCCCCACCCCAGCTCATCCTCCTCCTGTTCTTCTTTTCCTCCCTGGTTCATTCTCTTGGTCTCCCAGGACTGATGAAGGCTCTGTTGCTCCACTGGAGCCATCCTTTGCCCTGTTGTTTAGGGGCTTCTTCAGATGTAGAAGGGGGCTGGGGTTGCTGCTGCAAGCTCCTTGGGTATGGGGACATGGAGCCCATGGGGACTCTGGGCACCCTCAGAGAAGGCACAAGCTTCCTGCGTGGTGCCAAAATGCAGTGTTGCATATGGGGTGACTGGACTTGCTTCCTCCTCCTTCTCTCATCCCATCCTAGTGCATCCAATCACATCTTATTTCATCCCATCCCATCCCATCCCATCCCATCCCATCCCATCCCATCCTGGATATGTCCCACTCAGCCCCTAAAAACCACATTCTTTTTGCTCCAGATGCATGCCCACGTGGTGTAGTGCATCTCAGCTCCTGCCTAAAAGTGGGTCAGAGCCAAATGCTAACAGCAGTTGGGCTCTGGTGGCACTGTGGACATTGGGAGCCACCAAAGGGCACCAGTAGGTGTGCAGGGCTGGGAGTCTTCACTGTGCTCTTCCCATCCTATAATGTATTTGAGGAAGGGAAGCACCGCTCTAGGAGGGGCACAGGGCATAGAAAAGTCAAGTGGGCTTTGTGGTCAACAACAAGATCACCTTGCTGTGCTCATCCTGTCTGGCATGGGGTTGGAATCACCTTGCCAGGCTCATTCTGGTTGGCGTGGGGATGGGAGTGGTGAGAAACCCCAAGATGCATTACTTAGGGCTGATGATTGGATTTCAGAGTGGCCACAGGTGGAAAACAACCCAGGAGCCTCCTGGGGATCGTGCTGGGTCTCCAAGGTGACACTCAGCATCTCGTCACCCCTTAGGGCTCTGCAGATGGGGCAAGGGCCAGGGCCAGGGTGGTGCCATGGACCCAGCATCACAGGTGCGTGCTGGTGGCAAGGTGCCGAGGAAGTTTTGCAGCAGCATTAGAAAATGTTGACATGTTTTTTGAAACAATTTCAGATCTGATATCTGCGCCAGATTGAGTTTGTAACCAGCTTTATTGTTTAAGCCTGCTGGGATTTCATCAAAGGCGTCTGCTGTTTACCCAGAACCATTTCATTGGAGAAAACAGCAAACAGACCTGCATTTCTATCTGATTTCACTTTTTCCTTTTCCTCCTGAATTTAAGTGCTTGTGAAAAGCATGGCTGATAAGGCAGAGCAATGTGGATAAATCCTGAGGATGGGCTCGGCAGAGGCTTGCCAGCTGCTCTGTGCTCATTACCAGCACATGGGCATAGGAACAGCAGCTCTTGGGCACATGAGGATCCCGCTGTCCCCATACAGTTTTGGGTCTCCTTCCCTGCTTTTCAGGATGCGATGTCTTGGGATCCCTGCTGGCTTTGCTCCCACTTTCAGCATAACTTTAGATTTAAGCTACAAAGGAGAAAACATCCATCCCCACACAAGGATCGGCAGTGGCCAGGCCTGGAGATGTGCTCAGTGATACCAACAAGGCTCACCAAAGCAAGGCAGCAGATAAAGATGAAGGAGAAACCAGACCAGAAAGGGGCCTGGAGCAAATCTCATTTATCCTCTTCACACTTGCTTCCTGTGGGCTCTGTGTGATGGACAGGAGAGCAGGGGCTGGAAAAAGCCCAGAAATAGGATTTTGCAAGGTGCTGCAAGCCTCCCTATTGCCAAACCCAAGAGTTTTTGAGATGCTCTGCCCTGTGCACCCTTCCCAGTGCTGGTCACTGGGTGCTTCTCGTGGCCAGCCATCACCAGAGTTGCTTTTCCCCAGGGTTCAGCAGTCTGGCTTCAGAATGGCCTTGACACCTTCCCCTGGCCTTTGGGACCAGGATGGGTAGCCAGCAGCTTAGTGCCAGGGATTGGTCCCATGGCTGATGCTGCAATTTTGAGCAATGATGTGTTCCTGGCCACACTCAATTCCCCACTGGCATCTCCTGTCCATCCCAGGGCCAGCAGCTCCCTGCACCGAGGGCTTGTCCGTGATATCCATCACACCTGCACAGTGACAATGTAATTTTTATCTGCGGCTGTTTATTTCTCAGACAGAACTACTTGTAAATTCCGGGAAGATTATATATCCCCGCGTGTGACAGATCCAGCACACGGCGATTAATCTGCCCTCTTAAGACCAGAATGCAAAAGTGTCCTGGTGTCACTCCTCCATGGGGTTGACAGCCATGTGCCCACTGACCCTTAGCATAGGGTCCCAACCGTGCAATGAGGTCTCCTCTTCCTCCTTCAGCCCTGGATGCTACCTGTGATCTCCCCTCCTTGGGACAAGACTGGCTCCAGCTCTTCCTGTAGGTTTATGCAAATTTTTCTTCTTTTGTTATTGTTATTATTATTTTTAATTCCTCGCCGCTGCTGCTCTGTGGTGCCCCAGATACTGAAAGTGCTGAGGGTATGCGTTTCATGCAGGTCCTGCAGGTTTGCTGCAAGAGGAGGATGGAGATGGAGAGGGGACACTGGGGGTGTCCAGGTGGGGACGGAGCAACCATCAGCACCACGGACAGCATTAGCACCATGGACAGCAGTTGGCAAAGTCCCTTAGTGCCACCATCACCGTGGTGGTGGGCAAGGGAACCAGTGGAAGCAGGGCTGGGCACAGGGCTGTCCTCAGGATCCTGCCGAGGATAGGGAGTGGGGTGTAAATCTTTACCCACAGTCCCGCCGGCAACACCCCGCGTGCCATAAAGCCGCTTATTTACAACCGCCTGCTCCAGAGCAGCTGGGAAGCGAAGCGCGTCATTTTCCAGAGAGAACAAAAATGCTGCATATTTCAGTGTCTTTTGAATTTTTTAGGTTTCCCTGAACTGTGCTAATGGGTTGGCGGCGGAGGGGGGAGGCGGGGGCCCAGCCCAGCTCCCGGCCTGCTTTGCTGCTCCAACGCGCGGCCATGACTGCACTGCTGCTCTTAAAATATTCAGTGCTGTTGGCCACGATTTCACAGCGGGTCAAAGCACGCCGAGTTAGCAAGAGGAGGGAAGGTGTGACAACGAGATTAACCCCAGCCCCGCAGTCCCGCCGCGCTCGGCAGGCTGAGCACGCCGTGCTGCGGCCGCCGCATCCCGGGAGGCAGAGAGAGCGTGGGGGAATGGGCACCTGAAATACTTTGAGTCATCCTGTGAATGTGGCATCACCTCCAAAATGCTGCAAAGCAACAATGGGAGTATCCTTGGGATGGCTGAGTATATCAAAGAGGGCTGAGCATCCTTGGGATGGTTGAGCATCCCAAAGAGGGCTGAGCATCCCAAAGAGGGCTGAGCATCCCCTGGGCTCCAGCAACCTTCCCAATTAGGGATTCTGCCCTCCTTGCTGGCACAGCATACACAGTGCCCCATTCCACTGGGCTCAGGGCTGTGGATGTCCCTTGGGCATCCCAGATGCCATGGGTGCTCCTGCACCCCAATGCGTCGTGCTTACCAGGCGCTGCACAAACATTAGTTAATGCTAATGATGGAGCAGCAGATTTATGATGCAAAAGAGCAGCAGTTGGAATCCGGAGGGGATTGCGGACAGGGATTTAATAATTCTGTGACTGGCCCTGAGTTTGTTCTGCTGTTGCTGGCTGTGAGAGCTTCAGCTCTCTTTTGAAGGCAGCTCGGTCTGTGGCATGTGGTATGGAGCAGAGCAACGATGGAGTGGGGTTGGTAGAAGGGTCTCTGTGGTGTCCAGAGGGTGAACACGACTTGTTGGAGGAGCATGCTGTGTTGGCCTGCCATGAATATAAGAGCCAAGGGGGTTAGATTCAACATCCTAGCCAAGATCAGGTGGATGCAATTTCATATTGCATTACACAATGCCAAAAAATAAAAGCATGGATTCTCTGCGTGGAAATCCCGAAAATCCCTTCTGCAAAGGACACATTTATCCCCTTGTCCCAATCAGGGGGACCAGAGGTTCCCCCTGAGTTGGTTCCCTGGGTGCCCTCTACACCCAACACCATCACTGAGCAGAGCAGCACCCAGCTTGGTGGGGCTGCGCCTTAATTCTGCCTGATCCGTGCTCATGTAGTGGCAGATGTTCTCATTATCCATTTAAACATATAATCCTGCCCCGAATCCTGCTAAGCTCCTGGCCTTGCTGATACCTCATGGCAGTGCGTTCCACAGGTTAATTACGCATCGCTCATTAACCACTGAGCAGAGGGTGACCCATGAATGGGGGGTACCAACCCCAGCCTGGGTGGAGATAATTCCTGATCAGAGCCACCTGGCCCCAAAAAGAGCCTTAAAATGAGCCTTGCCCTTGTCTGGCGTTACCATGGTCCGTCGACTCCGAGTGGAGAGCGACCACTTCACAGAGCTCCCATCCTACCTGGATGGGAGGAGGGGTGAGACAAAGGGGGAAAAATCACATGTTGTTTTTAAAAGACATTTTTGAGTGAATGCTGAATAGGGTTTGGGAAAATTGCCTTAAAGGCCTGTTCTCTGCAGGGACGGCACTTTTCATGGAGCACAAGTATTTTGAAACTTAATTGCACATTTGCACGGGCTAGTGTTTTTATTTCTCTCAGGTCTCCGAGGTGGTCTTTGAAGATTGCTGTCTCTCTGTAATGGTTTTCTTTATCTCAAATAAATTCCACACACCTGCGAGGTGGAGCTGCTTGAAAGAAATGATGTCGAAATTGGCTCTCGATTTAATAAATCTGCAAATGAAGCTGGAATGCAGGGAGACGACACGGCTGGCTGCACGTCTCCCCCCTTCTCCCCATTTATCCCTCTCCCTTCCTCCCCTGTGCTGCTGCACCATCTCTCTTTGATCCTTTGGGGTGGACCATGGGGATGCTCCCAGCTCTCAGGGATGCTCTGGATGCTGTGTCTCCACCATGCCCCAACACCAATGGCCGCATCACCATGAGCTGCATGCCAACAATCCAACCTCTTCTTCAGTCCCCTGCCTCTATGATGCCCACGTGAGCCTCCTATATGATTTTTTCCAGCCATGAGTTTGGGTTTTGTTGATGCTTTTCGGAGCAATAAGCCAAGCCATGGCTCTCCAGCTCATAGGGTGGACGATGAGCTTGGTGTTGCATTGGAAGGATTGCATCAGGGAAACATCTGTGGCACAGTTCAGTGTCTCTGTGCTGTGCCTCTGCAGCATGGAGAAACAAATCCCTTTATGGCCAGGGCAGAGCACGCTCCGGGCAGTCCCGGCTGTCAGCAGAGAGAAATGGACATCCACAAAAGTACACAGACAGGTTAATGGCAGCCGCAGATGCACTACAGCACACAATTGGATTTTGCCTCCTCATTTCTCAAGGAATCAGCAGCTCTTTCTTGCTCAGAAACCCACAGTGGGACCTGGGCACTTTCAGGGCTGGGACCATGGGAAGGACCAAAGCCCCCGGATGCTGCAGTTCACAAGAGCAGAAAGCCCAGCTCCACACATACAAAACACCCAGCAACTCTATTGCATTGCAGCCTTTCCTTTCGCTTTTCAGCACAGTTACATTCACTGCCAGGAAGAAGAAGCCAAGACAGCTCTGCTGCCTCCAAACACTGCCAGATCCCAGACTCAGACTATATCCCGAGCTGTCTTCCCTTCCCAAGCCCAAACCTCACACATGTTTAATTGTTGACCTTGTAGATGCTTTCATGTAAAGCAACCGCCTTCCCATTTCTCTTCTCTTCTTTTTCGATTGATTGTGTACCTCCGCACTTATCTCTCTGAGTGTCTGTCAAAGTTTTTATGTTGCGTTCATCACCATGGTACCTGAACACCTTGGCAGAGCAGAAAAGTGCCTCCCCATTATGCAAACCCTCCCCAAGTTTTAGTCACGCTTGCCGGTTCATAATGTCAGTTGGGAAGCGGCACTTCAGCTCCTTCTTCCTTGCTTCTCTTACTTGGGCTTATATAAAAACACCTTGGAATCTTCTCATACTGCAGCTTCTTGGCCTCTTCTGTCTTTGCCAAAGCACAAGGGGCTGGGAGATTGTGGGGCTCCTGCTCCCTCTCCAGCAGTGCAGGACTGGGAGCATCCTGCCCCTTCACATTTCCCCTTCCCCATTCCCTTCGCCTTCTCCTTCCCCTTCCCCTCTCTGAAAGGAGGTTGTAGCAAGGTTGAAGTAATGGCCTTAAGTCGCACAAGAGGAGGTTCAGGTTGGATATTGGGAACAATTTCTACTACAAAGAGTAGAATGAATGCCATTGGTGATGCAGTGGCACAGCTGCCCAGGGAAGGGGGGGGTTTCTGTCCCTGGGGGTGTTCCAGAATGACAGAGATATGGCACTGAGGGATGGGTGTGGGTTGGGGTTGGACACGGTGATCTTAGAGGTGTTTTTCAACCTGATTCCACGATTCTGTGATTCTTTCTCCTCCTCCTTCTCCATGCCTTCACTCCCCTTCGTTTTCCCCTTCCCCTTTTTCATCCCCTTTCCACCCCAAACCCACACCCGTTGCATCCTAACGCTATAACAGAGCCACATAACCATTTCCCAGGGCACCGGGACACCCGTTCCCAATCCCATGAAGCTGTCTCCATCCCTACCCGACGGCACAGGCGGCCGAGGTCTCACCACCGATAGCGACAGCTCCTCTCGCCGCCCGCGACATCAGCTGCGCCCTTGATTGAATTATGGGGCTGCAATCCGCTTCCCTCCTGGCTGCGGTGCGCACAGCGTGAGGCTTAAATGGTGAACCCGAGCGCCTTAATTCAATAAGGAGCAGGCAGGCAATGCGCTCAGATAGCTACTGGGATTTCTCCTTCTCCCCAGCTCACAAAGCACTGATTTGTACTGGGGTGCCCAGACGATGCCCAGATCCTGCCTGGGGGATTTGTTCCCGTCAGCGTCTGCTCTTTCTCTAAAGCAGGAATTCAGTGTTTCCAGCCCAAAGCTCGTGGGGGATGAGGAGGGATTTGGTGCTGTTACAGTTGGTGCCACCACTCATTGATTTGGGTGAGGATGCAGTGATGGGAAGCAGAGGATCCCATCCTCCCAGCTGTTGGGAATTCACAGTTTCTACCCCAAAGCTCTTGGGGCAGCCATTGGGGTGAGGAGAGATTTGGTGTTGTTTCGAGCAGTTTCACCCCTTGTTGCTCTGCCCTTTGATTTTGGTGGGGATGCAGTGATGGGGAGCAGAGGACGCTCCCAGCTGCCGGGATGCAGGAGGTGACAATGAGCTAAAAGTCACAATTAGTAAAGGGCTCACAATTAGTGAAGGGCTTACAATGAGAAGGTTCTGCGGGAAGAGAGAGAGAGAGGTGCTAAATGAAACCTGAAAGGTTATTCCAATACGAGGCGGCAGCCTTTCCAGCCCTGATCGCTTCCCTGGGAGCTGGGGGATGAGCACTGGGAAGGGAGGGGAAGGAAGGAGAGGAGCAATGTGGGTGAAGGGGGAGGCTCAGACACCCGCACAGCACTGGGGGGGGGGGGTGCGGCTGCTCTGTGCCCTCTCTGGGAGCGCGACAGCATGAAGAAATTTTGCAGCAATTTCTTTGTAACTGCACCAGAATGAGGCAAATGGGAGCTCAGCACTTACTGGAGTGAAAAATATCGCTGGGGAATCAAAGCGGGGAGGGAGGGAGGGCCAGTGCTCCCTGATACCAGACAGGGGGATGCGATACCAGACAGGGGGATGCTCATCCAAGCACAGGGCTGGGAGTGCCACCCTCTCCCCAGGACTGTGGTGCAATTGTAAGGATGGGGTGAAGAGACCCCAGTGTGCTCATAGGGCAGCAAATGTGGGGTGTGGGTTCAGCCCAACCAATACAAAGCGAGTGTAGCAGCCTGAGCTGGAGCAGCAGCGAGGAAAGAGGATTTGTCTCCTGTTGAAAGGAGGGTTTGACTGATCAGGAAGGCATGGAGAAAGGGCAGGAGGGGAGAGCTCAGGGTGGTGGCACAAGGATATTGCGCCATCCCACCCAGCCACCATGGAGATGCAAGGGTTCTGTGCACATGGAAATCATTAAATTCTATGGGATTGCTCTGAGATATTGGGGCTGTGGCACATAGGGATGTGGGATGTCCCAGCAGGGATGGGTTGGGGGACTCCCATGCTCCCCCCACTGCCTTCCAAGCAGGGTGGGGGGGTTAAACACCTTTTATGTTGCACCTCAAATGATGAAAGGCTCCAAAATGGGACTAACAAAGACAAGTTGTGCTTCAGAACAAAAAAAAACATGAAAGCAGCAGATGCTGTCATAGGAATAAATTGTATCAGCAGCAATCAGATGGGGAGTGAAAAGTCAGAACGGAGTTGCTCCCTCTTCCCCATTTCCAGCAGAAATGACTGGGTCCTGAATTTAGCTGGAATGGGGTAGGATGAAAGGCAGAGCCTGACAACACGTTTCAAAGCCTCCAGGGGCTTCCGGAGGAGACGTGGCCACTTGGATGGGGAACCGGAGCCCCTCAGTTTTAATGAGCATCTCATCGCCTTCCTTTATCATTGTGCCAAGATCTTCCCTTTTTCAAGAAGCGTGAGGCTATTTCTGCTGCTTGCAATTTGCTTTAACTTTGGCAAAATGTGCATTTAAGCAACACGATGGGAGGAGGCTGAGGGTAAAGCACTCCTGTCATTTGATAGACGCCGGAGTGCTGCTTGCTGCCTGCCCTCCTCCCTGCAGCACTGGGGATGGCTGGGATGGGGCTGCTGCTGGTTTGGCATCGAATTCCCAGACATAATCACAGCACTGACGTGGCTGCAGCCCCAGAGCCATCCCCAGGGTCTCCTTTGGGACAGGGCTGTGTGTTTTAGGAAAAGAGCAGCAGAGCAGCAGTGAGCGGCACTGATTTCCCAAAGGCTGAGTCCCCCCAGACCGCTCTGAGCGGTGTCCCAGCAGGATGCTGGCAAGCTGGGAGGGGAGGAAGGGATGTTTGCTCATTGCACGGGGATCAGGGTTGCATTCAAATCCTTCAAACCACTGTGAGTGGCCATGCCATGCTCTACGAGAGGCCACCCCGTATCTCCACATCTGCTTCTTCTGCTGACTTAGCACCTCCAAAAAATGGGCATCGCTGCACCCCAGCATCCCCATCCACCCCCAGCATCCCCATCCACCCCCAGCATCCCCATCCACCCCGTCTGCTTCTCCAGGTGCACATTCCCACCACGTGGCTGCATCCCCATGTCCCCAGCCAGCAATATTTCTCCCCACCAGCATTGCTGCTGCAAGTTATAGCTGCCTGCTTCAGGAACAGCTGTTCCTGGAGAGGTTCCGGCATCACCGGCACAGCAGTGCATGTGTGCCAGTGCACATGTTCACCCCTCCCCACCGCTTCCTTCTTCGGATGCTGCTACAATTTCTTTCATTAAATCCCTAATACAACCCCCTCCTCTTGGAGGAAATGGATTGCGGGGGCTCTGATGCCCTATTGCTCACGGGGAAGCACTGCCATGGATGGCTTTGTGCCAATCCCGAGTCTCCATACATCTCGCAGTAACCATTATTACCTAGCAAGGAAGGGATCGTAACAGGATTTATAATGGCTTACAGAGGAACAGGCTCTGATTAGCTTGAAGGGAGGGGACTGGAGTCACATGCAGGGTGTGCGTGGCCCCATAGCCACAATGGGGTCTTGCCAGGCATTGATGGATGCTTCCAGGCATGGGGGAAGCTAAAACATCACCTTTAGTTTTTCAATGTGGTCCTAAGTCAGTGCGAAATCACCGGAGCCAGCGGTTCCCATTCACATTCAGGGGATTTTGGTGACTTTGAGGGAAGGACGAGGGCAGGATCCAGCCTGGGCAATGGGTAGGGGCACAGTGGGGCCATTTACACTCCTTTGCTTTTATCACCGAGCTTTTCACGAGCTTTCTGCCGGCAAAAAAGTTGAGTGTGAAGCAAGAGAAGTCTCGTAGAGCTCTGCTCATCCCATGGGGATGGCTCAGTGTCACGCACCCACCCCAAGTGGAGACCAGAGGCCTGGAAAATGGCGCTGTGCCCCCATTGGGACTGGAAGAGAGCGACCTGAGGCTGTCCAGCTCCGGATGACGCCATCGCTTCATTTTTATGGGAAGAAAATGTGACAGAGCGGAGCGCTTTGATGCCCGCCCGCCAGCCTCTTTCCCCCCTGCTGCCGGCGGAATGATGTGCTGCTGAAAGGGGAAGAAGGCGCAGCGCCGGCTCCAATTTGCCCTCCTCTCCACAAAACGCAAGGACATGCAGTAAGTGGGAAAAGGCTCAGCAGAAAGACTGAGAAAGGGATGAAAGGCAGCGTCTGCGGCACGGCGCGTAATTGGCTCGCGGAGCTCGGTGGCACAGGACGCGGCTGAGGTCGGGACGTCGGTGGGATCGTGCCTTTGTCGAGGCGATGTTCTCCCTACAAGCTGTGTTGGCACCCCGCAGAAGGGCTGCTGGCTTCGTGCTGCCATCCGGCTATGGATATCTGCCCCAAAGCTTCGCTCAGTGCGCAGGGAGCAGGCAGCAGAGCGAGCACCCAGAGCCGGGGCAGCTGTCGCTTTCCTCCTGGGTCTCCAGTTTGCTCTCTTCTGGCTGCGTTTCCAGTCCTAAATAAACCCTTCACAGGTCCGAGCCAGCTGCTGGCAAAGGGAAGGAGCGGGTGAATCTGCTTTCTCTGCGCATTAGCTTGTTCAGCATCTGATACTGATCTGGCTTGTGCTAATCTTGGGTGGTTTTTGTCATTTCATCTGCAGTTGTTTCGCTGTCAAGTGCCGCCGATATCTTGGTAGCCGCTCTTTTACAAAGGATGCCGTCCTTATTACGCCTGTGAATGAGCTATTTTGCATTTCTGTGAATGGGAAGGAAAACTTGTCACCTCGGGACAAAAAGGGAGTATAGAAGCATCTGATGATCCCCTGAGAGCCTCAGACAATCCACTAAGCTTAAGTCATCCTCTATTTCTCTCTCCTTGGGGGCAATCGTAATTAGGAGTCCCTTCTCAAGGACCTAAGGAGTTCCCTGTCCTCTGCCAATTCACCTCCTTGCACTTGGCTGCTGGCGTGGCCATGGGTTGAGCTGGCAAAGCCCCCACCAATGCTGGCACACCAAAAATCTCACAATAACCATGCATGGCTGACTGGATGAATCCCCTTGGTCATGCCATCCTACTGAAAATCTCAGAATAATCATGCTTGATGGGCTGGGTGCATCCCCTTGGCCATGCAAGCACACCAAAAATCCCACAATAACCACACTTGGTTGACGGAGTGGCCATGCCATGCCGTGCCCTTGGCAATGCCATCCTACTGAAAATCCTGCAATAGCCATACTTGATGGACTGGACACATCTCTAGCTGTAGATGTCCCTGTTCACTGCAGGGGAGTCAGACAAGGTGACTTTTAAAGGTCCCTTCCAACTCAACGATTCTGTGATCCCCTTGGACACGCCATTCTAGCCCAGAGAAGCAGAAGCATCATCAGCTTCTTCTATCAACACGGCGAGACCTGACGACTCCATCACCCATCTGCATGGCAAGGGATGCTTCTTCCCTGCCATTCATCAGCCTCAGGGCAGTCTAAGCAACACAGTGGGACCTTTGTGTGCGATGGGACAAGGCACAGGACCGTAGCCTTGAGCCTTGTGCTTGGAGGGCATCTCTGCAGCGGGAGGAACACGGCAAAGTGGGGTTAAGTAGAGCAGATTACACACGGAAACATGCTCTACATTCCCTCTGCTTCTGCATAGATCAGTCCTGAAATGAGCATTTAAATTAAACAAGTTTCTATATCCGACTTTCCAATCCCACAGCCGCTCTCACCGTTGGCTTCTTTTCTTCAGCTTGAGCAGAGCGGGGAGGAGATGCAGCCATGGAGAGGAGTGCTAATTAAACAGGGACTTCCACATTAGGGTACAAATCCTCTGGACCAGCAGAAACCCTGCCAGTTTCTCTATTTATTTATTATTTTTCAGTACAATTGTAATTTCCAGCGGTGCCTCCAGCAAGGGGAGAGAGTTCAGGGGCTGCTCTCGGAGAGGATTAGCGTGCTGGAAGCATTATTGCTTTCCTTCACTGTGAATTCAGGAGCGATTCCCTGATGGCTGTACTCTATATAGAAGTGAATCGGTGCTAATTTGTTTTTGAGGATCACACATCCACCAACACGTGAAAGACAATCCTGCCTCTCAATGTATATTTCGAGTCGGTGCTACAGCAAACAACGGAAAATAAGGAAGAGAACGAAGCCAGACCTCCCTAGCCCAGAAAGCCAGAGCTGGAAATGAGCGGACGTTGAGATTTTTGAGCTTGAGCCGCCCCTTGCCGAGAGCTTTGGCTCAGCTCCGTGCCTGTGGCGGATGGGCAGAGGGAACAGAGCATCTCTGGCTGGTCCTGGCTTTCTGCAGGCATGGAAAGCCTAAGGGACGCCACGTCGGACAGGATGTCAAAGAGACGAAGCATAAAAGGCTCTCTTCTTGGCAACCCGTTGGCTGTTTTTTTTCCTTTTAAATCATTCTCGAGTTTAACTGTGAGAGAGGAATAAATGGCTAAATGGACTAATTGAATCTGCAGAGCCCAGGGGCCACACACCTGGCGGGCCAGCAGCCGCCCCGCCACCCGCGTCCCTCCCTCTGTCTGCGTGATTCAGAGGGACGCGGTCCGTGGGGAGGGATCAGCCCCGGCTGAAATGGAAGACAAAGCTATTGTTTCAAACAGAGTTATTGATTTTTACATTATTACACTATGAAATTTATGGTCTGGTTTCAAACTGCAATAGGAGTTAATGATAACGATCCAGAAACTTCCAGGTGACCTTGGCCTCGACTTTGGTGGTGGAAGGGGAATAGCTCCAGATTTTGGGTCAGCAAAAGTGAAATAAACCTGCATTTGTTCTAAAGGACTTCATTTTGGGGTTCCACTGACCCCAGCTCTGCACCAAGCTTTGGCTCACAGGGAGCTCCAGGCTGGTTGGCAGCAGAGGTGCAGGCAGCAGTAACTGGACCTCACCAACTCCAAAGGCCACTGCTGCTGATAAGAGTAGACGTGGCACTGAGGGACATAGTGGGCATGGTGGGGATGGGTTGGGGTTGGACTTGGTGATCTTAGAGGTCATTTGCAATTGTAATGATTCTTTGAGTTGTTATGGTGGGGAAGGGTTGAAGCTCGGACTTGATGGTCCTGGTGGTCTTTTCCAACCTAACGATTCTATGATTCTATGATTCTGTGATTCAAACTATGAGGTGCCCAAAAAGGACTGGGAAGGAACAGGGCAAGAGGAACCTCAACAGTATGGAGAGCTGCTGCACGCAGAGGGCATGGCCACTTCCACCACCAACATGGCTTAACGGGCATGGGGGGGATGGGTTGGGGTTGGATTTGTTGGTCTTGGAGGTCTTTTCCAACCTTAATGATCCTATGATTCAAAGAGGGGTCGGGGAGGCTAACAGAGGTCTATGCCATTAGCACAAGAGGCGCTGATGTTGCAAAAGGTTTTTAGGGACAACAGCATCCCCAGACTAAAGCCTTATCCTGACTTTTCTTTAAAAGATGCCTCCCAGCGCATCTTCTGGCAGCAGCCCCTGTCTGAGGCCTTCCCTATCAATATTCCCTTTGAATTCCCTTGCGTACGTCCCCACCTGGGAACACTTGCTGGCAGAGAGACGGGGCTCCCAGCTGCAGGGGAAGGATTTCTCCTTGCAGTGCCTTCTCCCTGGAACATCCCCAGTGCTGCACCCCGGCTATAGTCGTGTGACGCCGGTAGTCTCTGAGCTCAGCTTCTGCCTCGGAGGTCATAATTGCCATTAAATCACAGCTTGCCTAACCAAATTATGCAAAACCGAAATTATCTCCAATGATTTTTATGTTGCTGAAATGTTCCAGAACTGCTGGGGTGATGGCTGGGGGATTGGGAGCAGCTGTCACTCCATCAGAAACCATAACTCCAAACAGCTGGGATCTGTCAGTTATTTATGATGCCGTTTGCAAAAAAAAAAAAAAGAAATAATAATAATAATTAAAAAAATGAGGGAAGTGGATGGGTGGTGGTTGTTCTCTGGCTGAAAGGCAGTTCTACCGCATGCTGATGCTGGAGGGAGCAAAGGCAATGAGGATGCCAATGGAGTGCTTTGCACAGAGGCTGGAAGCGAAGCTGCTGCTCGCCGGGGGAATTCGGTCTTTGTCACAGTCAGGGATGGTTTGTTTATTGCAAGAGGAAAAAAAAAATAGGAAAAAAATAGGCAGCTCCCAACCACGAGTCTGACACTGCTGTGTAGAACTGTCCCAGATCTGAACTGCGCTCTCAGCTCGCGCCCCGTGGCAGTCTGTGCTCAGGCATTGCCTTTCATCATCCTTCAGAGGGTGCATGGAATTATGAACATTTGAGGCTCCTTTTTCCCCCCAAACAATTTGTCACAGTAAGAAAGTTCATTCCTGAAGTAGGGGTGAAAGGGAATTTTATCACAGTTGCATACAATACCAAGAGCGTCGTTTGAGCCTGATTCACAGAGAAAGGTTGGGTGGAGGATGGCAATTCCTGCCATCACAAAAGGGAGTAAGAAGTGTGAGGCAAAGAACCGTGTGATGGTTGGGTTATCCGATGAGAATCCTCCCCAGACCCATCCTAATATGGTTTGTCAAATGCAGGGGGTGGCTGAGAGTTAACTGGTGATGGCGGTGGCACCTCAGAATGACATTTGTCCTTATGGAAGGACGTAGCCCTTGAAAGTGGCTGCTATTAGTTAGGAGGAGGATGGAAGTTTCAAAGTGTATTTTCCCCTCGGGTCACAGCTGTATTATTGTGGCCCAGTGGCAACTTAGAAAGCACCTTTGAAAGGTGTGGGTGCAAATGGGGAAGGAAGAACTCTCTGTCTACGAGTGGTGCTACACAAGGAGCGAATTTGGCTTCAGAGGGGTGAGTGATGAGTGAGCTTCTGGCTCTTTGATAACACAGAGTGCGAACAGAAGGCAGATGCTTTGTCCCCACTTGTAGCTTGCTCTGGTTAAGTATTATTATTTATATTATGTAGTAGCTATACATAGTGTTTTATGGCGGTAAAGACCCATAAATCAGCAGCCAGAAGATGAGGGCTTTGCTCTAAAGAGCTTATAAATCTAACAGCCTGAGCAGAACCGGTAATGGACGGAGCGAGCGGTCGGACAAGTTGCGTGGAGACATGAGCTAAGATCGGGCTCCCCAAGCAGATGGCGGTTTAGGAGAGATTTGAGAGAGCTCCATCCCAAAGAGCAGATCCTGCTGGGGGAGCGGCAGCCGTGACCCACATAGCAGAGAGGTGAAAAGCAGGGCTGGAGGTGACCCACCAAGGCCATTCGTAGCTCTTGTCTTAGCTCCCAGCTCCAAGCTGGGGCCTTCTGATGGAAACAAGTGGCACTGCTCCTTCAGCAAAGTGTTAAATGCTGGAATGCCGGGTACCAGCATCTCTGCTGCTGCACTGGAGCGTTGCTGTATCTGGATGAACTCGCTGTCTCTGGGCGTCTGCATTCTTCTGGCCGTTTCGGCTCTTGCACAAATGAAGGCTTCACGCTAAATGCATTACGCTGTATAACAATTAATCCCGTGCTGCATATAGAAAGTCCTTACTCATCAATAATGCATTCAGGAGGAGTGATTTTCACTCTCAGTAATAAGGCTAAGACAATGGAAACAAGCAGGTAATGGGGAACATTTATAACGATGTTAATCTAATAACAGGTATAATGCTGTTAAAAGTAAGACTGCAAACTGGACACATCCAAAGATAAATTATTTCAAGCATTCATTAACTAATGCCTAATTAATGCCCAATTAGAGAGATGCTGCATGGGAAATGATTTGGACAGCCCGATGAATTCATTCCCATCACTTAAACCTGAGCTGGGAGGCTGCAGAAGGACAGCGGAGCCGGGTGACACAGCACGGCGGTGGGAGAACGCCGGCAGACAAACATGCCCGTGCTGGTTTGATCCGTGTCGACAGAGCTTTGGTTCTGCTCACTTCACTGGCAGCTTTCCATCGGATTTTTACTTTTTGAAGCTCTCCCTCCCTGGTGAGCACCGCCGCGCACGCCCCTGACCCTCCATCTGCTGCACAGCCTTTACAAGATGCAGTCAAAAGGTTTGCGCTGGGAAGAGCAGGCTTGACATGTCGGCTGGGATCAGACACTGGGGAGCTCAGGGGTATCATCCCGGGAGGGACAGTCCCACTGATGGCAGCTGCAGGGACTCAGGCGGCCCCAGCTGCCTTAGCCATCATACCGCTGGTCCAGCAGCATCGGGGCTGCTCTGTTCTTTGGTTCAAGGGGTCTCATCCCCATATCGAAATGGTAACCAAACCTGGACATCCCGGAGCATATCATAGCAGTGTGTAATTTGCAGGTCTGTGGGCAACGGACTCATCCCTGATGGGACCACACACCCTGAGGGCATCTGCCAAGGAAGATCCCTCTTTCCAAGTCCTGCTCACCATGTTATCGTTTCTTCGAGCATCCTTCCTTTTTGTTTCCACGTTCTCTTTGTCTCCAAATTGCAGTCTGTAGGTAGGAAGAAATCCCTGGCCTTCCTCCCTACCATCATTCCTTTTGGAAGAGGAGAACCACCAGCAACACCCATCCCAAAGAAACCAACTCCTCTTCCATTGGCACTTCAGCAATTAACTCACAACTCTAATTAAAGAGGCAGGCTCAGCTCCCCCTGCCCTTCACCTCCAGAGCCATTGGGGACCACGAAGCTCCATTCTCCCTTCCAACAGTGCAGCTCCGTGCTCCCCATACATCCCATCCATCGCTGAGCATCGCTGGCAGCTGCCTGCCATCACCTCCTAGACGTGAAATTCGGGATGCTACGCAAGCCCTGCCCAGCTCCTCCTCCCACCAGTAATCCTGTTAGCCTGGCAACTATCGTGTCACGGAACAGCGCATAAAACCAGCATTGGGAAGCAATATGTAATCTTCCAACCTGCTGCTCATAGCTGGGAGATGGTTTATTGATTCAGACTCTTGTGATTTGGTATTTGCAATAACAGACTCTGCATGTGGGAGATTGTCACCGTGCTTGTGCTTGGCAGGATTTTACTAATAAATATAAGAGCTACACCACTCTTTGTGGCTCAGTGTGACTCGGGTGGAGCGGGGAACATGGAGCTGTCCCACCTCGGCAAAGCACATCTGTGGGTTAAAAAGGAACAAGAAGAGCAGAAAGCAATTCTGCAGCAATCTGCAGCTGTAATCAGGATATCCCTGAGACAATGGTGTTCCTAAAGCCACATCCCAGAGGTGCTTGGCTGGAAATGCAGGGCAGCCCAGGAGCAGTCTTGCCTGAATCATGGGCCGTTCCCCATAGCAAGTGCAAAGCGGTGACTTGGAGTACATTCCCTTTCCTACACAGCTGTAGGAGTTGTCGCGAATGAAGCACTCCTGACTACAGCCCTTTGCTGGCAGCAGTGCAGGAATGAGCCATCCCTCCCTGCAGCCTTCACTCCTGCAGGATAGAGCCTGTAGGAAGCGCATATCCCCATCCTTATTTCTATCCCCATTGCTATCCCTATCCCAGCAGAGGTTTGGCCCAACACTGTGGCTAGCAATGCTATTCTTTGGAAAAAGTAGAGCAGTACAGTCAGAGGTGACTGCCGCTCCCCGCTAATTTATGAGAGCCTGAGTAACCAGTTTATCTAAAAACATGACAACTTTGCCTTGAAAGAGTGGGTCCAGATGGACAGGTCACCTGCTATTAGCTCCCCAGTAATAGATCTCCATCCCCGGCAGAAGGCGATGCGAACCACAGAGTTATATTTCAAACAACATTAATAAGAAACCAGTGAGGGTTTTTTTTTTGCCTCCCACTCGTATTCAGCTGTAGGCGCTTGAAAAGGAGGACTGTAAAAGCCCAAGGGGTCCAGCACCACAGCCTGTCTTGTGGTAACGACATGGAGTAATTAGAGGTGAACTCCACTTCCACTCTTGTTTTTCAGATTATTACAAGCAAATCGCGGCACGAGGACTCTGGGGTAGGATGGCACTGGCAGCTGCACGCTGCTCTCATTTTACTCCTTTCTCCCGTGAAGTCCAGAGGCAGAATTCATTAGACATGAGCAAATTTTGTGTGTAAGAGGGAAAGCAGATCCGGGAGGAAATCTGAATGAGAAATGACAGCCTGGTGCAATGAGTCTGAAAAGCCACTCCACGCAGAAGGAATCGCCTGCAAGCAGGCATGGTGCGAGGAGTGGGAGAGCGACGGGAGCTGGGCGGTGAGGCTGGCGCTGGGCGCTGAGCCGAGGAGGGATGATTGCTGCCTGCTCGCTTCCCTGCTCCGCAGCCAGAAAGCCCTGGCCACAGGCACACTGTAGCATTGCCATAGGACATCCATTTAAAATACGTCTGAGCACCAGCTTCCAAACTGGGCGTTCAGCTCAGTCTGTCCCACCAAGTGCCGAAAGCGTGTTTCTGTAAATCACTCTTTTGCAGGGGAATGTGCTGGTGCTAACACGGCATGGGCGTAGGAACTGTGTGGAAAGCAGCCAGCTCCTCCGGGATTCATGGAATTGTAGAATGGTTGGGTTAGAAGGGACCTTAAAGCCCATCCAGTTCCAACCCCTGCTGTGGGCTTGTTATACCCAGCAGATCAGCTGCTCAGGGCTCCATCCACCATGGCCAGGGTGTCTTTGTAGGTGAGGAGCTGCAGCCTGCTGAGCATCCTTGTGGCCCTCATCTGGACCCACTCCAACAGCTCCACATTGTGTTGGGGGCTCCAGACCTGGATGCACTACTCCAGATGGGGACTCATGAGGGCAGAGCAGAGTGGGACAATCCCCCTCCCTGCCCTGATGCCATCCCTCTGCTGGTGCACCCAGGATGCAGCTGACCTAGCACACACACACTGCTGGGTCATGTCAAGCTTCTCATCCACCAAAACCCCCAAGTCCTTCCCCTTATTGCTCTCTGTGAGTTCTTCTCCCAGCCCATACACCTACCTTGTATTGCCCCAATCCTTGGGCTGTGCTGGGGTGTGCTGTGTGGTTGCATGGCACAGATGTAGTTTGCAGTGATTCACCAGTAGGTGAATTCAGCACGAGGAGGTGGACAACACCCCATAGATCATGTTCAAACTGTTGCACACAGATAACTCACGTGGTCTCTGTGTCCCCAAGGCTGGCCTGACACCACTCTTCCCTCTCTCCAAACAGGGGCCCTCGCGGAGCTGCTGCTGGTGCTGCTGGGGCTGAAGGTGCCTGGGGCTGCCGGCTGCCCCACCGACTGCGTCTGCTACCCTTCACCCATGACCGTCAGCTGCCAGGCCCACAATTTTGTCACCATCCCCGAGGGCATCCCCGAGGACAGCGAGCGGATCTTCCTGCAGAACAACCAGATCACCCTGCTGCTGCGGGGCCACTTCAGCCCCTCCATGGTCACCCTCTGGATCTACTCCAACAACATCACCTTCATCGACCCCAACACCTTCGAGGGGTTTGTCAACCTGGAAGAGCTGGACCTGGGGGACAACCGCTACCTGAGGGCTTTGGCAGCCAACACTTTCCAAGGGCTGGTGAAACTCCATGCCTTGTACCTGTACAAGTGTGGGCTGAGCTCCCTTCCCAGTGGGATTTTTGGTGGCCTCCACAACCTACAATACCTTTACCTGCAAGACAACCACATCGAGTTCCTCCAGGACGATATTTTTGTTGACTTGGTGAACCTCAGCCATCTTTTTCTCCATGGAAACAAGCTGTGGAGCCTCCACCAGAACACATTCCGAGGGTTAATAAACCTGGACAGGCTCCTCATCCATCAGAATCAGCTGCAGTGGATTCACAGGCGGGCGTTCCATGACCTCCGGCGACTGACCACCCTGTTCCTGTTCAACAACAGCCTCTCGGAGCTGCAGGGGGACTGCCTGGCCCACCTGGGGGCCCTCGAGTTCCTCAGGCTGAACGGAAACCCCTGGAGCTGCGACTGCAAGGCCCGCTCGCTCTGGGAATGGCTGCACCGTTTCCGGGGCTCCAGCTCCAACGTCATCTGCGAATCCCCTGAGCGGATGCACGGCAAGGACCTCAAAGTGCTGAGGGCGGAAGATTTTAGGAACTGTTCGGGCTCGGAGTCGCTCCACCAGATCAAAACTTTCTCAGCTGCAGACAGAGGAGCCTCCAAAGCCCACCATCCCCACCACTCTTCCAAGGAGAAGGGTGGAGAGAAGGGTTTGCACAGCAGCCATCCCGCAGCCCGGCCGGGACCTCGCCGCCCTGCCAAGAACTGCACCAGCCACAAAAACCGCAACCGAACCCTTAAGCCGGGATCGCTGGGGCCGCGCAAAGGCGGGCACGAGGTTCCCGACTACGTGCCTGACTATCAGCACAAATTCAGCTTCGGCGTCATGCCCACCGGGCTCCCAAAACGCAAAGGGAAGTGCACCCGGCGGACGCCCATCCGTGCGCCCAGTGGGGTGCAGCAGGCGGCGGGTGGCTGTGCAGGACTCGTGGCCTCGCGCCTGGTCTTTGTGCTGGTCTTGGCAGCCATCATGCGCTGAGCTTGGCCGTGGCGGAGCGGATCTGCACTGCCACCCGTCTACGAAGGACCAGAGTTTCTTTTCTTCTTCTTTTTTTGTACGTGGAGAAGTCTGCGGGCGCGGACTGCGGCGGGCGGGCGGATGGAAAGGTGTTAGCACGCATTGCGGCCAACAGCCGAGCCCTGCACCATGAGACAAAGCCAACCTTACCCAACCGGATCGTGGGGACCGCCGGCGACGACAGCTGGACAACATGGAAAATTGTGAATTCCCATTGAGCGATCCCGTTGAGCGTCCCTGCCGATGACCGGAAGGAACATAATTGCTGTAAAAACGATCACCAATTAAGCCTACACTGTTTCTCTGAAAGTGAGTGTGTGGACACTTCTACTCATTGTAATAAGGACATTGGTTCTCCCACGTTTTAGCCCTTTTGGCTCCAACCCCGCAGGCCAACGTTGGCTGGAAATCTCTTAGAAGACAATCTCAAAACCCTGAATATCTCAGGCACTACAGCAGAACAAGGCTTGCCTGCTGGGCTTGGAGTAGCCAACTACCAAAGGAAAGACTGGTTAGAGGTGGAATAATTAAAACGAAACAAAGCAAAACAAAAACACACAAAAAAATGAACCTAAAGAAATGGAGTACCTGCGAGGAGGTGCGTTTTTTGTAACCGCGTTCACACATCTGACAAACAAACCCGACAAATGCACAGGCCCTCCCCTCTCCTCAGTTATCCATATGTATGTCTTATAATGTTTATAAACTATATGGAAACTATATCTTCAGAACTAAGGATTGTATTGTTGAATTTATAGCAGAACAGTATATCCTTTTCTCAAGACCACAATCGGCAGCAGTGCCTACAAATGCTGAAAGCCATCCGGCAGCCTCGGTGCGCGCGGGGGACCAATGTTCTTAGCAATTTAGAGCACTAAACTTTGGGAGGGGTGGGAGGGGGCTGTATGCAATGCAACAGAGACCATAGGCAGAGAGCCAGAGCTCACCCTTACGTCCTAATTTCTGAGTGGGGGGAGAGAGAGGCGGCTTAGCAGCGTCCGGTCCCGATGCCATGGGGATATAGGGGCCTGAGGGCTTCCAGCCACGTTGGTTACGTGAGGACCTTTATAGCTGGACTAAGGTTTTCACTCGGGCAGCAGGTCTGTGGGATGCAGGTGGCCCTGACAGTGTCAGGAGCAGGCTGGTTTGGTTTTTTTTTTTCTTAATAGGAAGAGGTTATGGCACGGGGAGTTGGAGAAGTGGGAAGTGCAGCATGCACGGGACATGCGAGTAGCACTGTGCCCAGTGCTTCTGGTCCACAGTGGGAAAGAGAATGGCCCCAGACAGCTGCAGGAAGAGGTCATGGCCAGCTGAGGGATGAGGAGCAGACTGCACGTTCCCCTTGGCCCCAGATAAGCCTCACATACGATGCAGGGGTGGGATGCGCTCACTGGGCTGTATGCACTCACTGGTCCAGATGTGCTCTCCGGTCCACTCTGTGTCAGGGCCATGGCACAGCTGGCAGCAGCACGCAGTGCAGCCCACGGTGCTGCCCCAGTTCTGCAGTCGGTGTCAGTTCCCTGTCAGCGTGGATACTGGAGATAAAACACACTGAGGTTAACGCAACAAGGGAAATAAAAGTGATCTTGGATGAGAACTGGCTGCTCTTCATTTCGTGGTGGTTTCACAGCTCAGGGGGCACACTCCCAGCATGCAGCCCCTGGGCGTGAATACTGTTCTTTGGGGCAGATGTTGTATGGCTGAGCCCACACCACTCTGCCTGGGACCCCAAACTGGTCCTGGGTGGGGAGGGGGCAATTACACAGCACCTGGTCCCCTGGAGGGGTCTGGAGATGCCTGGGGAAGCTCCAAAACCAAAGGCTGGGATGCACCAAATGGAAATAGAGGTCCTGGGGAACAGCAGGAGGGATTCAGGGAAGAGGAATGGAGGGTTTGCTCCGTTGATCCCTCTCAATTCCAGCTCCTATCCAAACTTCTCCTTCTACAGGGCTCTAAACCTCCACTAAAGGGATGTCCAATGCAGCCAGAACAAATAATCTGTGATCCGAAATAGCTCCCTCACGTCCTACTCTCTATAACCAATAGCAACTGAATGAGTCTGGCACTGTCCCTTAGAAGTGGAGAATGTTGTTATGTTAGTTATTTTGCTTCGTACTCTGGAAATCAAAGCTCTCAGTGGGAGAATGAAGAAGAGAAGCACTTTATTAATTTTTTTTTCCTTAGGTCTATGTGTAACTCCTATAATATAGAGTGAAATGTCAGCATAGGAGATGCTGATGTTTTATAAATGATTTGGGTGCAGCAGGCACGATGGATACTCTTTGAGATGAATTATATTAGAACGGACTCCGCCTGGCTCCAAGTCGTAATTGCATTTTTAGTATCTTTTCCTTTAACATGTAGGAAAAATAAAGGCAACCCCGATGTGTATTACGAGCCTTGTCAATCAAGTGCTCTAACTCCTAGCAATAAAGGCTAGTGTTTAAAAACCAGAAGGGAGACATGATACACTGCTAAACAGGAGGTGTCACTTGACACAGACTTCAGGTTTCTGATGTTCCTCCTGCCTTCCCCTGGCCTCCATCCCCCCTATGCCCATTCTTCCTCGACAACCACAGCTCTATGAGGATAAACTAAATTTTTATGGCATGCTCTGACACTTCTCCTCAATAACTACCTTCCCATCTGCATGGTGCGGCTCTGCTACGGCCCCTGGTTGGCTCCCGTGTGGTTCTCACGATCCCTTCGTGCAGTGTTGTCTTCATGCGTTGTGAAGGTTGATGTGAGGCTGGCAGAAATCCCATCTTCTCTCAGGCAGTGCTCCCACAACCCCAAAGTACACATCCCAAGGCATCCATCCAAAGCATGCATCCCAAGGTGTCCATCCCAAAGAATGCATCCCAAGGTATACATCCCAAAGCACCCATCCCAAGATGCGTGTCCCAAAGCATGCATCCCAAAGTGCCCATCCCAAAGCACCCATCCCGAAGTATGCACCCAAAGTGTCTATCCCAAAACCCCCATCCCAAAGCACCCATCCCATAGTATGCATCCCAAAGCATCCATTCCAAAGCATGCATCCCAAAGTGCCCATCCCAAAGCACCCATCCCGAAGTATGCATCCCAAAGTGTCTATCCCAAAACCCCCATCCCAAAGCACCCATCCCATAGTATGCATCCCAAAGCATCCATTCCAAAGCATGCATCCCAAAGTGCCCATCTCAAAATGCATGTCCAAAAATACCCATCCCAAAGTGCTCATCCCCTCTGTTCAGTGGAGGCAGGGATGACCAGAGCTGGGCTAGAGGTGACAAGAGGAGGTGGCACTCCAAAGAGGTCAGAAAAGAGAAGGCTCTTCCAGTGTGCCTGCTTCCCCTTTATTTGTTTGCATCACTGAGCTTTAACACTCTCACTTTGGGCTGTTCATGCAAATCCTTCTCATAAAAAAAAATAATAAATGAAAGAGGACTTAGAAGAGACCCCACACTGTGCCTCTGGAAATGCGCTCACGGCTGCAGAATCCCGTTTCCTGAGTCGGAGCCAATTTTCTAACCATTGTAGCATTCTTCCACAGTTTCATCCTGTAATTGCTAATACACAGCTTTTCCTACATGCTTTGGAAACACAAAACACGCAACGCTGTGTCTCTCATCCTCCAGGCAGGACAAAAACCGAGCACTTCTCAGATGCTGAGAATAAATTTTCAGTGCACCAGGCGAAAGCAGCATCACATGGCACGTTCTCCATCACTGCCTGGACAACACTGTGCCCCCACGTTATCTTTTCCAATTTACCTCCCTTGTCTCAGTTGCTGTGAGATGCACTCCCCACTTCAGAGGGACTGCAGAACTGACGCATCGCTTCACATTTCTCCTCAGCCAAAGTAATGGACCAATGGACCAATTTCTGTGGTCCATCGAGTGCAGCCTCTCCTAAATCCACCCTGCACCAATGCTTTCCATCACATTTTGCCTTAGTTTCCAGCACAACCCCACAAGCACAGCCCAAGATCACATTTTCCATTGCATGCTCGCAAACGTTTCCTTTTTCTATTGCTTACAATCTCCTCGAGATCTCGTGGGCTGACATAATTCCTCTTTGCCATCCCTTGCATCTCGCCCCAGTGAAACACGAGATGGCCAACACCAGCATACAGATGGGAACAGCGACGGGAGACGTGCTTGCATGGCTTGCCATGTTGAGGTCTGCAGGCTGGAAGAGAAACAACAGCAAACACAATAAAAGAACACACGGCCACAGCAGTGAGAAAAGGTGTTTCTGGGAAGGTGGTGTGGTGGCATCGCTGGAGAACCCAACCGCCTCCATCCCCACGTAGAGGACGCACCATGAGCACCAGCTCTATGCACGTTCATCCATCTGTCCCTCCACATGCTCCACCCTCCTCCAAAGGCAGAAGGACTTTTTGTCTGTGGGTCCACCTCGATAGCTCTGGGCTGGAGGGCCAAAGCCAGCTCTGTGCAACCAAACAACATAAGCAAACCCATTTTCCCCCCGTCTGATGGATATGGGTGATATTCTGCCCACACCCATCCGCTCTACAACAGGTCTTTATTTCTCCTTGGTTCATTCCCTGTTTCATCTGCTCAGCTTGAGTCCTTTCCAGCAGTGCCCTCCATCCTCTTCCTCCTTTGTGCAAACAGAATCAAAATAACTGTTTAACAAATCAGCCATTACCTTCTCCCATGTCACCAATTCCCTGCTATCATGGCGTAATTGACCAATTTTCTCTTTTACCTTCTCTCTGCTCTGGATACGTCTCGGGAAGCTCTGATTGTGTGTTAAAATATCCTCTCTAATTCACTGCTCAATATCTCTTTCTGCTCTTCTAATTGCCCTTTTAACTCGCTTCTAATTTTTTATAAATCTCCTAATCCTCTTCCTGCGCAGGTTGTTTACATGCACCGTAGAATGTATATGTATTAGCAGATGTTCCCGGGTAAATAATGCACAAAAGGATATTACTGCTTCACACAAGCTGCAATTACTGCCTTCCTTCTGAATAAGCCCTGGTTAACCCTCCTGTTCAGGGCGCACACCCCTGCTCGCAATGCTCATCTCCCAGCTATTCCATCTCTTCTCTCCATTTGCTTGCAGTGCTCACCACGCCCCATCCGACACAGCGTTACCTGCCAGAGGCTCTGATTTCTGTATTTTCCATTCGAACAGCGGAGCTAAATGGCAGGTTTAAAGCCATGCATCCTGTCTGGATGGAAGGGTTTGATGCAGCAGGTCCTTGCTGGTGGCCAGCAGCTCTGGGTGGAGGTAGAAGGATGCGTGGAGCTTGTAGTTGTATTGGGTTGCTCTGGGGGCTCATCCCCACATGCCCAGAAGGCAAAAATCAGAAGCAAAAACCGATCAGAACAGTGAGAGTTCACCTCCTCCTCCACTCCAAGCCTTAACTCCATGTTCTTTGTTCCCCTACAGACCCACAGGAACTTGTCTCAGGGCTGCTTTCTCAATAGTGCACGCAAATTGCTCTCCCTGGGACAAGTTTTCATGGCTGCTGCCTCTGACATCCTACAGCTGAGCTATCCAGGAATCAGAGCATTTGGATCCACGCTGGTCTCCAGACTGGCTGTCGGGTGAACTGGCTTTTCTGAGCATCTCTCTTGTTTTTCATTCATTCTTAAAAAGGAAAAAAAAAAAGTCATAGTAATAAAAAAGGAAAAGCAGAGTGACACTTTCCACGTGTGGGCTGCCCTGGGATCAGGCCACCATCCCATCACCATCCACCGTGTCCTCGCAGGCTGCTCGCTGCCTCCTGCATCTACTTAGCACGTCAGGAGCGAAGGAGATGGGAATGCACGGAGCCCCCACGAAACCAGAGCTAAATATACTGCAGGAGGCTGACAGTCTGACCTGTGAGCTGGTGGGGGGTGCCAGCACTGACAGGTTCGTGGTGGGGATTTTGCAGGGTGAATGTGGGAAGTGGGACTGCGAGCAGCCCAGGGTGCTCAGGGTGTGATGGTTGCTGAAATTTTGGTGTGAGCATCCTGATGGCAAACACAGGCAGCAGCCGTGCAGTATAGCATCCTCTGTGTGTGCATGAGCCCTGTGTTGTGGGCTGCCAAAGCGGGACAGGAGGTAGCAGTGCAGCCCCATAAAGGGGAAAAGGAAGGAATGGAGGCAGGAAAGGAAAGAAGGAAGTAAGGGAAAGAGGAAAGGGAAGAGGAAAGGGGAGAGAAGAAAGAGGACAGGGAAAGGGAAGGGGAAAGGGAGAAGGAGAGGGAGACGGAGAGGGAGAGGGAGAGGGAGAGGGAGAGNCAGCCAGGTGCCCTTTAGCTCTCCAAGGATGCACCCACACTTCTGTAGGCAGCCAACCCCGGCATCCTTGAGCACAGAAAGCTCACTCTACGTTTCTATCCTCCATTCATGCATTGGGGTTGAACCCGGCGCTGCGCTGACCTGGAAAGCGAAGCTCTTTACAATTCAAACACACACACCCGTGGCGGATTTCAGCGGTGCTACGGAGAACGCAGCCCTCCTCCTGCACAGCTCCAGCAGCACTTCGGTTGGGATGCTGAGCTGCAGGAGAGGAGAGGAGAGGAAGGGAAGGGGGAAGGGAAGGGAGAAGGGAAGGGAGAAGGGAAGGGAAAAAGGGAAGGGAAAAGGGAAGGAAAGGAAAAAGGGAAGGGACAGAGAAGGGAAAGGGAAAGGAGAAGGGAAGGAGAATGGAGGGAAAGGGAAAGGAGAAGGGAAGGAGAATGGAAGGAAAGGGAAGGAAAAGGAACGGGATCTCAGAAATTATTGAGGCAATTATGTGAGTGCAGTACGTGAGAAGTAATCCCAGCTGCTGGGAGCTGGGGGGAAGAGAAATCATGGTGTGATCCAAAGGGGCCCCAGAGAGCGCACGCCAGCAGCGGTGACCTGGTTTGCAGATGGATCCAACGCTCCTCTGCTTCCAAGCCCAACACAGCGCCCTGCTCCTGGGTGTCAGCGCTGGTATCGTGCACTAATCTGTTTATTTCTGTTTGCTTCCTTTCTTATTTTTCCTGTCTTTTGAATTAAAAGCTAATCAACCGTGCTGATTCTCATAATTTCGAGCCATGCACCGAACACAGGAATTCTTGAACAGGTTTTTGCTCCCCTGGCAGCATCACTTTCCCCAGTGCACAGGAAACCAAAGGCAGACAGCAGAGTAAGAAAACACAACACAGCTCCTGCATCACGCCAGCTCCTCGGGCTTCCAGCACATCTCAACACAGAACTAGAGCAAAAGGGCAGATTATTTAAAGCCGTCACATGTAGGCCAATTTTCGCTGCAGTTCCTTTTGGCTCTGATTTTGCAGGCCCCAGCGGAGTGGTGAAGTCATGAATAAATGCAAGCAAACCGAGCTGATCCACTCTCATTTGAGCAGCGGAGTTTACTCGCCCCATGCTGCTTCAGCTGGAACACCAGAAGGTGAGTTCATAAGGATGGGGGATAATCCAGCGCTGCCCTTGCCCGGCCATCAGCATTTCCCTGTTGAAACAGAGGCTCGGGACCAAATCCCGAATGCTGCTGCCATGAGGACCCTCCCCAGGGATGCTCCTCTGAGCTCTGTGCGGAGCCCTACATGGATGGCATGCGAGAGCTGCGGAGATAATGTGATAATCATAATGGGTTTAAGAAAAAAAAAGGGAGGAAAAACACCCTGCAATTTTATCTCCCTGCAGCATCCCTTCCGTTTGGCTTCGACCGGAGCTGAGTGACTGCCGCGCTTGTCATCGTGTGGTCAAAACAGTGGTGAGAGCCAGATCCTTCAAAGTTGGAAAAATCATAATAATGGAGTCCCCGCCATCCTGCTGTGTTTATAAAGAGATGTTTTCTTCCTGAGCTACACAGCATGGCAGGCTTAATCTGAAATTTCTTTTTAATCATAGCGGGAGTCCCAATTAACGTGTTGGGTAATCGCTCGAGTAGAACCGGAGCTTCATGGCTGCGGGGATGAGCAGGAATGGACCCTTGGGGCCAGGAACAAGAACACCGAGCATCCCCTGCCACATTTGGGGCACACAGAGCTCTGAGCATCCCCTGCCACATTTCGGGGTGCACAGAGCTCTGAGCATCCCTGCAACATTTGGGGTGCACAGAGCACTGAGCATCCCCTGCAACATTTGGAGCCCTGGGCTCACTCAGCTGCAGCAGGGCACAGGGCACAGCGCTGGGCACTGCAGGGCTCCGTGTTCCCTCTCCATGCCCCTTCGCAGAGGAGACACGCAGTGCATTCCCGCTGCAGGATGCAGCCGTGCTCCAGCGCGTGCCGGCGGGACCGGCCCTGACCTACTTTCCTTTGTTGCGGGAGCTGCAGGCAGGATGCAGGATGCTGTGTGCAGGCAGCGTGCAGTCAGGATCCGGCTTCGCTTTGCTCCTGCACATCTCCTGACATCACCATAACCGCTGTTTCCACCCCGACCTCAATCTATTTAGGCCAATCCTAATAGCAGGATGCTCCAACCCACCCTATCCATCCGGCACAGAAAACTGCAGCGCCCCGCAATTTGCAAATGTTGGACCTACACAGCCAGGTGCCCTTTAGCTCTCCAAGGATGCACCCACACTTCTGTAGGCAGCCAACCCCGGCATCCTTGAGCACAGAAAGCTCACTCTACGTTTCTATCCTCCATTCATGCATTGGGGTTGAACCCGGCGCTGCGCTGACCTGGAAAGCGAAGCTCTTTACAATTCAAACACACACACCCGTGGCGGATTTCAGCGGTGCTACGGAGAACGCAGCCCTCCTCCTGCACAGCTCCAGCAGCACTTCGGTTGGGATGCTGAGCTGCAGCCCCGAGGTTTGGGGCTCAGAGGCTCGCCGCAGTCACTGGAGCTCGTGCAAATTGGTCTTCAGAGGGAAAGAGCTCCGCCGCCGCATGCACAAACACTCCTCAGCAACCGACTAAAGAGCTCCACCGGCCACCTGGGTTAACACAGCGGCTGGATTTTGCAGATTTGGAGATAAAAGGCTGCGATGCTTAACTTGCATCCTGCAGCCCTCGTAAGGCAGCCATTCTGCACGAGGCTTCCCTCCTGCAATGCTTTAAGGACGGAGCATTTTAATTGATTAGCTCCATTATGGAGGAGCAGAATAGCAGCGGTGCAATTGAACTTTGGTCCTTGAAATGCAGGGAGACATCAGCCTGCAGTGTGCTGGAAGCCTTGGGGGCTCATTTCGGCTGCCCCGTGCTCTCAGCCTGGGATTTCCCTCAAGCACATGGGATGCATCTATACATGAGTTGGGGCAGGAAAGGGGAACTGCTTCACATTGGCATTCAGTCAACAGATTCTAATGATAAAACTGTTTCAAACCCGCACTTTGATTAAAATCAAAGCCATGGAAAACTCATGCTAAGGTTCATCTAATGAATTCTTCCTCCCAGGACTTTAGCAGCAGTGTGCCAGGGACTGAATCCAAGGAAGTGAGCTCAATGTGATCACTGTGGTCCTCTTTTCCCTCGTTTTCACCCCAGTTCCTCGAGCAAGCTTAGCAGGATGAACAAATCTGGCATGGCCACCACAAAAATAATCCCTTCTATTGAGCAGCAAGTCTGCAGTCTGCTGGGGAGAGGATAAGAGGCAATCGAAGACAAAAACAACAATCTTCAACCGCATATATATGGAATTAAAGGACGTAGGTAATTAATTGTTTGATAAGATAATGTAATCTGCACTAAGCTGGGGCCGCATGAGTCAGAGATGCAAGAGATAGAAAACATGTTCATCACTCAGTCCACCTCTTTACCAACACATGTTTTCTAGCATTTGTCCAGTGTAGGTTTTCTGTTGTTTTGAAGTCAATGAATCAACTTCTCTGATATTCAGCCCGACGCCAAACAGGAGCTCTTGGCATTTGCTGCGGATGAATAACCGACGGGTAACGGTGCCGTTGCATGAGATCATCCAAGAAAAACCAAGGAGAGGTTTCCCCAGGACACAGCTGGCACAACCACGCTGCCTTCCCCCGTGTAGAGGAGCACACATCCCTACACACTGAGCTGAGACAACCGCCCGCCCTCAAAAGCGTTGCGCTTTTGTTGGTGGCTCCCATCTCCCCCAGTACCCATCGCCTCGTGTTGAGCGAGCTCCGTGCTCTCACCGCCCTTACCTCACTCTTAGCAACCCTGCTATTTAAAGTCGCAATCTGTTGCAGCGGAGCAGCCTGGCAGTCTATAAACAAGCTGTTATGACCCCGCTGCAGGAAGAGGAGGAAATGGCCTATGCTTTAAAGGCAGCTGCCTCCAGTAATTAGAAGCGAGGAGACAAACATGAAAGCAATGGCGTTGCAATGTGCTGTTATTTAAAGGGTACGGCGGTGCCCCGAGCCCCTCATTAGCACCCAGGTATGCAGATCGTGTGCAATTAGCCAAGCATAGAGGGGCGGTGGCCGTGGCAGGGGGTCAACACTCATTTTCATTGCCATCAAAACAGGAAGAAGGAGATGCTGGGGGCTTTATTCTGAACCAGCCTTTGTTTTCTTAGAGTGCAACATCAGCTGCTTCTGCTATCAGCCGCCCTGAAAGGTTTTTATTAGTCCTAATGCTCCGCAGAAGAACGAAGAGGTAACAGCACATATGTTCTGCTCTGCCCAAAAGGGCGTGAAAGAGAGAAGCCGTGCTCTGCAGCAGCACTGCAACGCTCGCATTGCCGCCAGCTGCTGCCCAACCCAGCACAGCTGTGCGTGGCATTGCTGCAAGGAGCAGAGCTGGGGCAGGAGGGGCAGCAAAGGGAAGGTCCCATCCGAGGAATGAGAGCGTTTCCTTCGGAGCAGTGCAGAGGAGACGTTCTCCTTGCAAACGGTTCTGCTCCGCTCCATCTCCCAGATGGGAAGGAGGGAAAAAGGCAAAATCAGCAGCAGCGTCGCACCTGGGAAGCTCATGGTGTAAAACTGAGCAGGGCACGTATGTCCCATCAGGCTGCCTTGACATTACGCTCACAAATAACCCTGAGTGTTTTTAGGGCAGAGCTCTGAAATGGATTTGCTGAGGGCTCCGATGACACCGACGCACGGAGCGGTTCCTCCGGGTGCCTCTGGGAACGGCAGCACTGAGGGGAGCAGGAGCTGAGCTGTTCCAGGAGAGATTAAAGATGAAAATTAGCAGAGTTACAGCTTATGCACATACCAATAAGAGCAGGCATTTACCACAGCTTGGATAATTAAAAAGATTTTTCACCAGTGACCGGGCTGACGGGGCTGCATCCCACTGGCTCCCCGAAAACCCAACCCCAGTGAGCAAGGAGAGCGTGGAACCGTGCTGCTGCTTCTCCCTGGGCACTCTGACACATCCCTATGGGATGGCACCGAGGTTGGGTTTGTGCGGGACCATTTTTAGCTGGATCCTGTATGGCCAACTACATGGAAATGCTGAGATTCTGAGTGCAATTATCCCAAAAAATAGCATGCCGGGCAGAGCAGTGCCAGTCACCAATTAGTTTGGCTGCATGTTAAGAGGCAGAATACAGGCAGTAACACAGGAGCCAGAGAGTGAGGGATGCATACTGCATTAAGTGTATTTACAACACATGAGCTAATAGTAAAAGCAATAATTAGCTACTATTAATACCACTGAAAAAAAAAACGAGGGAAGGGAAGCTGCACCGCTGAACCCAAGTTATTTATATGAGGTGCCTAATGCAAGCAAGCAGCAAAGTGGCACAGAAAGCGAGGACAAAGCAGCAAAAAGGTTGGCCTTTTGTTGAATGGCACTGAGCCCATCGCATCCTCATTTCCACACTTTGCATAGACTCATAGAATCATTCGGGTTGGAAAAGACCTCTCAGATCATCCAGTCCAACCTTCCACCTACCACCAATGCTGCCCACTGAGCACGGCCCTCAGTGCCACATCCCCATGGTTCTGGAGCACCTCCAGGGATGGGGACATCCCCACCCTGGGCAGCTGTGCCACTGCAGCACTGCTCTTTGGAGGAGTTCTTCCACAGCTCCAACCTGAACCTCCCCTGAGGCCACTCTTCTTGTCCTATTACTGTAACCAGGGAGAAGAGGCCGACCCCCACCTCACCACAACCTCCTTTCAAATCCACTGCGTGGAGAGCCTCTCGCAAGAGTTCCGAGTTGGACCAACTCCAGCAGCACAGACCGCCATCCCTGGGGGTGTTCATGGTTGGGTTGAATGGGGACATGGCCAACCTGATCTGATGCCTGATCCAGTGTTTGTCAACGCTGGCTGCACCTGGATCACCTTTGAGGTCCCTTCCAACCCAACCCATCCTATGAAATTCCTCTATGAAATTATGCAGCCCACGGTGGCCGAGAAGGAAGGAGGGCATCCCACCACACCACCCCAAATCCTCCCACAGGCTGGACAATGCGATGGCACAGAGCAGGAGCAAGGAGCAAGGCTGGCTCCGGCGAGACACAGAGCTTTCATAACGCAGCCCTTTGTTCTGCTGGAGGAATTCAACCGCTATAAATTCATTCCCCTGGTAAATGCAGCAGTTATCAGGCATTTTACCACAGGATTCCTGGTCTCCTAGTGAAGTTAAATGCAGTGCCATTACGGCAGCACTTTAACGTGTAAATATTACATTCCCAGTTCTTTAGGAGATGTTCATTTAGTGAAATAAAACCCTGCTAGTAAAACACCTGATCAAACCCTTCAGCCCAACTGGCCCAGTAATTGCTCCAGGACTGGAAGGAGTCCAATGACTGGTTGCAATTTATGGCCACTTTAGAAAAAAAATCTACCTTGAAGCATCCGCTATGGACTGAGTTGTAGATGAGCTCATGGAGTACATTTACATCGCTGCCTGCTGCAACATTAAGTGGCCGCTAATTCGTGCTGAGCTCCTTTGTAATCCTGACGGAATCGCATTTGACAATCACATAAATAGCAAAAAAAATTCCTCGGGAATAATGTTACTACAACAAGGAGTAGAAGGCAAAGAGTGATTCATCTTTCACGGTGAGACATGGCCTTTTCTATCATCTCTGCTCACCCAAAAGAATTCGCCCGGCCCAAATTTCACAGCCGGGGCTGACAGACGTGGAGTTGGATGAGGGTCACTCCGGAGCCACCGCTGTGGTTTGAGGGAAATAGAGGGAAAAGAGGAAGCTGTGAGAAAGCATGAAGACAATTAAGCAACAAGATAAGCTGCCGGGGGGAGGCAGAAGGAAAACCTTGATGAAGATTGTGCTGCAGGCGGGGGGCTGTGCTAAACGGCCATCGGCACTGCTGCCCAAAATCCAAGGGTTGGCCGTGGAGTTGGTCAGAGGGAACAGATGCAAAGTGCCCCCAGTTTAACCCTTTGCATCCAGCATAAAGGACTGAGATGAGAAAAGAAGGGAGGAAAGCGCCGTGCGGGAATAAGCAGGGAATCATGAATGCTATCAGGAGACTGGGATCCAACCTTTAGAGACCTTTATCTGTTAAAATGGTGTAAGTGCAGAACAATTTCAGAGAGATTGAAAGTGGGATCTACGCAGCCTGTAAGGGTTTGGCGCCTTTCCCCGTCCATGGAGTTGGGGTCAGTGTGAACCATACGGCCCTTCCCTGGACGCATTCAAGGCCAGGCTGGATGTGGCTCTGGGCAGCCTGGTCTGGTGGCTGGCGACCCTGCACATAGCAGGGGGTTGAAACTCGATGATCGTTGTGGTCCTTTTCAACCCAGGCCATTCTATGATTCTATAGAACATCCCAGCTTGGAAGAGCCCCATCAGGACCAGCTCCTGAAGTCTGACTCCTGTGGGCTCTCTGCATCTCCCCAGTGTCCCATGTGAGCCAAAAATTCAACTCCAGTCAGAGCTGAGGACTCGCAGCTCTGCGGACAATGGATTCCCCTTCTGTCCCCCTCTGCCCCCAGGGAAAACACTGGGTAAGTGCCCAGATCTCCTTGAGCCCAAGGAGCCCAGGGACTGCGCTGAAGGAGCTGTATTTTGGCTGCCTCAATTAACCAAACAGCTTCAAACTTCGTTATTTGCCTGGCACTGGTAGAAACAGGGTCCATATGCTGAACTAGAAGAAGGATTTGTTTGAGGAGCTGCTGCCTCAGCTGTGCTGTGCCAGAAGGCAGATGGGGGATTCAGAACAGAGCAGAGACGGCTCCAGGGGCATCAACACAGCATGTTGCTGGAGAGAGCAGCACTCACAAGACGGGGGAAAGGGTTAAAAGCAGACAGAGCACCTCTCTCATCATGCACTCCTCGCCTGCCACTAAATTAGCATCAGAATCAGAAATCAGACTACACTCCAGGCTGCCTGAAAATTGTTTTTACACTTCTGGTATGCCCGTGGCCAAAACCAGACAATACACATTTGCTGTGAGGTGATTATTTAATGAACTCAAGGAGCAGAGCCATTAGGAGGAGCAGATCCTCCGGAGCAGCGGCCGGCAAATAGGAGCGGCGTTGCTGGAAAGCAAACTGTTGTGCACCCCAACCCGGACAGCACACAGGACAGCACACACAGCCCTCATCTCTTGCTGAAGCTCTGCTGTGAGGATGCACGGTGTGAAGTTGCATTTTTCAGACCCCCATCAGTGCAACACCGACGGGTACGGAGCAGCAGCTGCACCTCTCCGTAGGGCCGTTAATAAAGTTCACCTTCACCAGTTGAGCCCATTCCTCTTTCCTAAAGGGCTGGAAGAGATTTTATAGCAGATTCATCACCTCCACCCTTTAATTCTATTTTTGGAGTCTATTGAACTTTTGCATATGTTGAAATGAAAAGAGCCTATATTAACACAGCCACTTTTTTGTTACTGTAATGAGAGCCTTGAAACCACCACAAAGAGAAACATGCCTTTTAGCAGCTGAAACAAATTATTACAGCAACGGAGTCTTAAAAGGAATTTCAAGTGAAAATATAGTATTGCATGAAGTTGTTATGGCAACTGATGTTGTAGAGTAACTGCACCGGGGTAAGTTTTCCTCCTTCATCCCGTTCAGCAAAGTCTGGGAAAAACTTTGCGATAAAATTATGCCTTAATTAGTCAAATAAGTCATAAATATAGCTTATCCCCAAATCCTTACCATTCCAGCCCCATGCCGTCTGCGTGCAGTTAGTCTGCTAATGAGAAAATATATCTACTAAAGCTCCACTTACCATTAAAAATCCCATCCGATGTTTTCCTAATACAATTTATCAATTTAAACACATGGCGCAATGTAATATTCTGTGGTGTTCCATTAAAATGATAAATAGCTCTGGGAAAAAAAAAAAAGAAAAAACAAAAGGAAAAAAGCGGGGGATTAAGCATGGTGTAACGTCACAGGGTGGTATTTAAGTGTAAAAAAAAACTTGAACGTGGAACGGGGAGAGAAGCGTATGGGCAGGGAGCGCGAGTTGGGCTCTGTGTGCTGGAGTGTTGGTGGGACGGAGGGTGTGGAGCAACGAGGAATGGCAGCCGACTTCAGAGGACAACAAACCTCCATTTGGCGTTGCGATGAGGTTACATCATTGGTTGGTGTGCTTTAATCTGGGGGAGAGAAAGCGGCTCCTCGGGGTCTGTGCCGCTGTGCGCCCAAGCAGAGCAAAGCGTTTGGGTTCCAGCGGCACCGCAGCTCTGAGAGCTCCCATTCCATGGGGCTGCAAGGGATGCTATTCTTAAAGCTCCACCTGCTGGCTCCGGAGGATGAGCCAATGGCTCTCGGTCCGTTTTTGAGCGGAGGGAAGGCAGGTTGAGGTCCTTACAGCGAGCCGTTATCACCAGAACCCAAGCCCAGATTGCGGAATGTTTGCCTTTCTGCGTTAAAAACAAAGCAAACCCCCTAAGCCCCTAAGAGGGGTCTTTCTGAGCTGTCCCGATAATTGTAGCTTGCTTAGGCAGACCTGGAACAGCAGCAGTGCTCAGCGAGCAAAGGTGTGCGAGCTGCCAGCGCCTGCCTGTTTGAACCCACCTGATTACGGAGGGACTGCAGGGAGTTGCCCCGTGCTCAGAGTGCAGCCCGAAGGGCAGCACAGCTGGGGAAATGGCTCCATTTAGCGTGTGCCTCCTGCACGATAATTACTTATTTAAATTTTACTCCGCCGCTCGATCCATTACGGAGTGCACTATAAACAAAGGTGATTTGATGCAGACAATAGCTGAGCCAGTCATTTTTAAAGACAGGCACGGAATGACTTATCTCCCAGGATGAGCAGCACTTAGGAGATAGATGAAACGAGCTTTATAGCTTAAACTCCATTTCCAAAGGTTATTCCAGTGGCTGCGGAACAACCCCCGGCAGCACTGAGCTCTGTGCCCCTCTCACACACACACCGGGGTCACTGACGGCTTTGGGGATGGGGGGAGCACAGGCAACACACAGCCGCACGACTCTCTGTGCCAAATCCTGGCACCACCATTTAAAGTGTTGGAAATCTGCACCAAGTTAACAACCCTGGGCGTGCTTGCAGTGTTTCTGCCATGGCGTTGGGTTCTCCTCCAGCAGTGGAGCTTCCTGCCCAAATCACTGCTCCTGGTTGCTGCCAAACCCTCTGCCTTCCTCCTGTTTCCAGAAGAAAGATAGCTCCTTTGTAATCTGGGCTCTCTGCGCTCCCTCCATGCCTGCGACACCCTGAATGCAGAAGCGCTGCCTTCCTGCTTTTGGCTCATCCGCCTGGAAGCCTCAATCTAGATGGCTGCGTCTCACCACCAGTCCTGTTTTTGCTCAAACCAGAAATACCCTTTTATCAATTTGTCTGACAGCGATCCAACAAGAAGGGCGTCTTGGAGCGCGATGCTAATCCAGAGGGACCGTTCTTCAGTTCAAGCATTCATGAAGTCTAATGAACTACTGGCAGAAAGTCACTCCTGGAGTGCAATTAAAACTGAGACACAAAACGTTGCTGCTGGAAGTCAGCTGTGCCAGGCAGGAGGGGTGGATCGGCTGAAGAACCGGTGAGAAGCCCCCAGCCAAAGCCTTGTGCATTAAGCAAAGGCAGGATGATGGGTACGCATTGCAAGGAGTGGGGATTTATGGGCGCGGCGGCACAGCTGGCACATGGGGACTGCTGCCCCCAACTTGATAGGGAGAAATACCAGCAGAGCCCGAAGCCCTGTTGGTGGTTGGACTTGAGGATCTCAGTGGTCTTTTCCAACCCAAATGAATGTGATTCCAGAATGCAAAGCCTGCCCCGTGCTCTGGTAAAGCCGTGGGCAGGAGGTGCGGCTGGCACTGAGCACCTTCCTACAGACGTGGCAGGGTTTGCTGCTGGGGTCTGGCCCCGTTCTCACTGCCAGGTGACACCTCATTAGTGGTAGGGAGCGACACTAGCAGGCATCATTAAAACAATGTGATCTTTCACCACTTAGCTGAGGGGGAAAGAAAAAGAAGCTGAAAAGAAGTATGAAAGTTTCAAGAAGGAAATCTACAGCCGTTGCTTTGTGATTTTGCTATTGTTTCCAACCACGGTGATTAAAAGACAGAATTCTCATCAAAACGCAGGTTACTCTGTTCTTTTGTCTCGCTTTGTAATGAGCATGCTCTCTACACAATCTGATACGAGACGAGAGCATAATGAGAGCAAGTCAAGCAAAGCTTTATGCAAGGTGAAGGCAGCTCCTGGAGCTTCGTCACCAGGAGAGCGCCAGGACAGGCATTGCCTTCTGCAGGGGCTGCTGCTAAAGGCTGTGCCCAAAGTGATGCATTAACACCATTGCTGCCTCCAAACCCTGCAGGTCTGCAGTGCTCCTGGGGAGAAATTGGAAAAGCAAAGATACGGGGTTGGGGGTTTTTTGGGTCTTATTAATCTCTTTACACTTGGAGGCAGCACGGAAAATAGGTTAAGGCTCACAATAAGCTGAATGAGTTAAATCAGAGGCAGGCAAGTATGCTGACAGCCAGTCATCGCCGCTCTTAAGCTTACAGGCCAAGGTAAGAGTATGAAGGAAACTGCACTATCAAGTCAGATAAAATGAATGCATTGCTCCTGACTAGACTATAAGGAAGGGTCAAGCACTGGCTGGCTGGTGGGACCCGGTGCCGACGTGAAATGATGGGCTGAAGCAAAGAAGGACTGACACCACTTCTCCAAATTATAAATTCGACTTCCCAATCTATCTGAATGGATTAACCTCAAAACATGAGATCCGGAATTTAAAGATTCAGAATTCAGAAGCTATTATGAGTCAAGAGCAGGAATTAGCATTTGAGTTATAAATATGCTCTAACAAACTGACAGGAGTCGGCTTGCTGTTCCTTCCCTTTTTGAAGATGGTGGCATCAGGCTGGCAATATTTAGAGATACAAACCTACGAGTGATTTTCACATCCCAGCTGGATGCTAACAACATTCCCGGTTGGAGGAATGCTGCTTCTTGTCTTCCACCAGCAGCAAGGCGGGTGTTTGTCCTCAGCTCCGGGGTTGGGCTTGGACCACATACCAAGCCTGCTGGAGCCATGCAGGGCAGGGAGAGCCTGGCACATCACTGCCAGCCACCCAGGCCCCAGGGCCGGGCAGGAGGGATGCGGACAGCACCGCTATCCCAGCACGCCCTGAATGAACAGGAGCCAGGAATACCAGATGAAGTCTCAAGGCAGTAAGTAATGAAGGCACTAAATAACAGCGCCGGCTCCTCAGCTTTTCTGCCAAACATTAGCCAATTTAAAAGGTAGCAAGAGGCCTTTTACGCAGGGAGAATTTCTTTGAGTGCCGACTTAAAAGCTGAAGTTTGGCAGGGAACTGTCTGAGAAGGATGGGGGAGAGGGAAAAGCCAATTTTACCTGGTAATCTGCAACACTATTTGTGTCCTACCCAGACCACACTTCATGCATTAGGAACGCGCTGCATCCCCGCCATGCGCTGCAGCGCGCGGGGAACGGCGGAGCTAATGGCTTCTATTATGGGCATGTGCAGAGGGTGGCTGTGGCACACACATCTGTCTGCAGAATGGATGGGAGCTTTGTGAACTGCCTCAACACCTCCGCTCCCGAGCAAGCTGTGGGGCTGCTGAGCGACAGGGCTCGGAGCTCACAGCCTGCACGTGCTCCCACTGCAAATAGCGGCGCTGGGAAGAGACGATTTCACAGCCTTAAAGTCAGTGACTCTAATGAGGATTTCCACACTGGAAAAGAGAGAAAAAAAAAAAAAAAAGGAATAAAGTCATCTACACATTCTCCATGCAAAGGGGGGGGAAGGAAAAAAAAAATCCCATCGAAATAAACAGCTGGTGAAGTGAAATACGAGGTTAGAGCCCTCTGTGATTCAAGTGAAGATTATTAAAACAGCTATAAAGATGGTGTTGGCATCTCTTGAAATGAGTTTGTTACATTCAGAAGAGGCAGTTACACATGACAAACCATTTTCTGTTTAATTAGAGGGTTCTGCGTGGAACACTTCCAGGCGGAGGAGGGGAGCAGATTGCCACCCAGCATCTCAATTACAGGGCAGCGCCTCTGCGATCCCACATGCAAATGTTTTTAAGTGACCGCAGAGAAAAAAACAGGGCTTTGTCTGTTCAACGGGGTTAAGGAATAGAGCTTAAGGGCAGTAACCTTTAGCAGAGAGCTAAAGTTTTTTGCAGCCCAGAGGAGGAAGAGGGGAGGCCTCATGGCAGCCCACAGCCCCTCTCCGTGGCAGCCTATTGCCCCTTCTCCATGGCAACCTACAGCCATCTCTCTATGGTGACCTATTGTTCCTTCTCCATGGCAGCCTACAGCCCCTCTTCATGGTGATCTATTGCCCCTTTTCCACAGCAGCCTACAACCCCTCTCCCTGGTGGCCTATAGCCCCTTCTCCACGGCATCCTACAGTCATCTCTCCATGGTGATCCGTTGTCCCCTCTCTGTGGTAGCCTACAGCCCCTTCGCCATGGCAGTCTACAGCCATCTCTCCATGGTGACCTACTGCCCCTCTCCATGGTGACCTACTGTCCCCTTTCCATGGTGACCTGTTGCCCTTTCTTCATGGCAGCCTACAGCTATCTATCCACAGCAGCATACAGCCCCTTCTTCATGGCGGCCTATTGCCGCTTCTCCATGGCATCCCACAGCCATCTCTCCATGGTGACATATTGTCCCCTTCCTATGGTTACCTATTGCCCCTTCTCCATGACGGGGTAGATCTCTGTTCTCTGGTGACAGCAACAGGACCCGAGGGAACCTTATGGAAAACATGGGCATGGAACAGACTCCCCAGGGCAGCGGTCACAGCCAAGGGTTGCACTCGGTGATCCCTGTGGTTCCCTTCCAATTGCATGGCTCTGTGGCTCAAGGTTGATTTCTTTCTGAAGCTTCTGCCTCAGTGCTGGCTGTAAAAGAAAAAAAAACACAACAAAAGACTTCTACAGGAGAAGCCACGAGAGCCAGCGGGCTGCCCAGCCCTGGTTAAAAGCTTTCTGAGGTGGTGAAATCACACGTGCCTCGTGAAATAGAGGAGGACCTCGATATGCACACCAAAGCTCTGAGAGGAAGCAGCCATGGGAAGGAAATTCTAGCTAATACGAGTTAAATATAGGTTATGTTAGCTGCATTTTACAAGCACTAAGAATGTTATTGGAGAAAGCTGTCATTTTTAATGACAGCACAAGCGCCAATTACCAGATAGCTGATACTCTTGGGAGTTGGGAGTTTTTTTTTTAAATCACTTGAAATCTAAAAAAACCTTCATTATCAGCTTCTGAGCTTGATGTAAATAACTTCACCTGGTGCTAAGAAGTTTAACATTTCACAGGGCACACGAACAACTGAAAGCCATTTATAAGTGGAGCTCCAGCTGCCTGGCAGTGCATGCAGTTTATGGCGACTTAAGCAGTGAAGGAGGCACAACTCTGTATCACCAAAGCAAGGGATGATGTAGGACCACAAGATGGCCATGCAGACCTTCCACTTTGCTCCTTCACCCCGCTGGATATTAGGAAAACTTCCCCCAGAGAGCAGTGCTGCAGTGGCACAGCTGTACAGGAAGGTGGAGGAGTCCCCATTCCTGGAGGCGTTCGAGAACTGCGGGGATGTGGCACTGAGGGCCGCGGTCAGTGGGCGTGGTGGGGTGGGTTGGGGTCGGACGTGGGGATCTGAGAGGTCTCTTCCAGCCTTCATGATACTGTGATTCAAGAACAAACCCACAGGTCACCTTGACCCTAAGGCAGGACGCACGCTCCCTGCGCACACCCATCTCACGCAAGGGATGCTTTAAATACACAAATATACGGCTACGCTGGCACAAAATCCTCGGCAATCCCGGGTCTATCGAGATGTCCCTTGGGTTCCCCATGCCTTTTCACCAGCCAGCATTAGCAAGTCAGGAGCTCCTTCTGCAATTTCACTCACAAAAAAAAGCAGGAAGCCGATTGGCAAAGCCTGGTTTCCCAGCTGTGAGAAATAGCACTGCGCACATTAACGCCGCAGCTTAGCGCTGCAACCCAATACAATAGGCAGAAAAGCTAAATGCTGAACATTTTAGTTCCCCACAGATAAATGAAAGCCTTACAGTCAGCAAGAAGAACAGCAGCCTTCTAGCTTGTGGCAAGCAGAAAGTGGGATTGAATCATTACTTGAAGAACGTGTTTCAATTTCTATAAATAAAAACCTGCAAGGCACATTGCCAAAGAAGCGCAAGTCAATATAGCTGTTCTATATGCGCTGTCAAACTTTACTTTTAGACAGTATATTAATTACATAGTCAATAATTGTGGGTTTCATTAGTGTATTAAATACCTCAATCAATAATATTTATCCTTCTCGGAGACAGTCTTCACCAAAAAAAAACAAAAAGGGAGGAGTATTTTTTGATCCTGCAGTTCAAAAAGTCAGTGCAGCACACCGGCAAGGCTCTAATGGAAAACATAAAACACTAGAAACGGACAAAAATCAGATTATTACTCTTATTTTTCAGCCTTCTGTACAATAAGCCACGAGGGAATACCAAGAGCTAAAGTGATGGCCAAAAAAATTAGATTTCTTTCTCTTAATTGCTCAGCAGTGATGTCAGAGTGGACATGACAAATGCTCCCATCTTTCATTTCTCTATCAGATAGAGCTGAGCAGTGTACCCAAGTCTGCTCGGCCAGATTGCTGGGGGGAAACACTGGGAGCAAAGAGTTCTTTGCTGGAGCAGCTCTGCCTGGTTGGCCATTGATGCGCAGGGCTTCGGGTGCCTTCCTCATAGCCAGGACCGACCCAGATACATGAGCACTCCCCTTGGAGGTCCATCCCCATATGGAGGACTACTGCAATGGAGGTCCATCCCCAATGGAGGTCCATCCCCATATGGAGGACTACTGCAATGGAGGTCCATCCCCAATGGAGGTCCATCCCCATATGGAGGACTACTGCCATAGAGGTCCACCCCCAGTAGAGGTCCACCCCCAGTGGAGGACTACTGCAATGGAGGTCCATCCCCAATGGAGGTCCATCCCCAATGGAGGACTACTGCCACAGAGGTCCATCCCCAGTGGAGGTCCATCCCCAGTGGAGGACTACTGCAATGGAGGTCCATCCCCATATGGAGGACTACTGCAATGGAGGTCCATTCCCAGTGGAGGTCCATCCCCATATGGAGGACTACTGCCATAGAGGTCCACCCCCAATGGAGGTCCATCCCCAATGGAGGACTACTGCCATAGAGGTCCATCCCCAATGGAGGTCCATCCCCAATAGAGGACTACTGCCACGGAGGTCCATCCCCAGTGGAGGTCCATCCCCAATAGAGGACTACTGCCACGGAGGTCCATCCCCAGTGGAGGTCCATCCCTAATGGAGGACTACTGCCATAGAGGTCCATACCCAATGGAGGACTACTGCCATATGGAGGTCCATCCCCAATGGGAAAGGGCAGGCTCATATGGGACCTTTGCTGGGCACAACCAGCTGCGTCACATCAAGGAGGAGGAGTTGGGGAGGACTGTATTTAGGCTGTATTAAAACACTACCCATAGCCATCTTGAAAGGGCAAGAAACTTGGAACAAATTAAAAAAAAATAAAATGCCTTTGGAAGGATGCAGTCTATTTTAAATAACTTGCAAGAGCAGTAATATACAAGGGTGGAAAAAAAGAAAGCACTACAGCAGGCTAGGAACGCTCCCAAAGGCACGCTTTTGGCATGGCAGAGAGGCTGAATTTAACAACAAATCAATGCACTATAAACAGGAGAAAAAAAAAACCAACCCTAAAAACAAACAACACCCCACCCCCCAAACACAGACACCTAACTACCCAAAGAAAGGAGAGGAACGCACAGCAGTCCTCACGAAGGATCCATCTGGTGATTCAAACCACTTCTCTTTTTTTAATGTATATGAATGAAATGTAAAAATGTAAACATGAAAAACAGAGCAAGAGAAAGTGAGGCGAGGTCTCTGGGCCTCTTTGCATCCTCGCAGATAATATATTAAAGAGAATTTCCGCTCCCCTGTAATGAGATTAGCGATATTTACTGCGCCTCTCTAATATTTATAAGGTGTAATATGGCACTGAACGCCCTTTCCCAAACAGGATTTTGGAGCAGTTTGCTGTTGGAGATGGGGAGGGCTCTTGAGCTGCTTCGCTGCGCTTTTTGGGGTCTGTTTTACACCAGAAGCACAATTCCTACTTCCCTCTTCCAATCAGCAGCAGGGGTCAGGGCAGAGGGGAAGCACCCCCAAAAAAAGGACCCCAGAAATAAAGGGAGGATGACAAAACAGGACATGGAAGGACGGTACGCCTTCCTCCCCCCCTCAAGATGTTACGCTGCATCTCGGGCAGCAAATGCAAATATCACGGAGTATTAAGAATCAAAACATCAGACTCATCAACTTCCACTCTCACACCCGTTGCACTAAAAGGACAATCCTGCCTTGCTGGAACATGAATCCCACACACACACACACTCATGCAAGCTGCCAGGCGTAGCATACACAGTGCAAAGCAGCGACCTACCGAAAACATGCAGAGCGTTCGCTTCAGATCAGTGCAAGAAGACCGTTTATTTTTTACAACAGCTCTTAGAATATATGACTGCTCAAGGCTTTATTTCGGGGGATAGGAAAAAAAACAAGACAAAGAACTGATGGATCTTAAAAATAAGACCTGACTCGAGTGCAACCTCTCCTCCAGAGCCTCGTAAGGGTCACTACGAATTAATTTCAACTTGATGTATGGTGAAAACTGTTAAATTGTAATGGTGGGAATCCACACAAACAGCGGGGTAGCTGAGTGCAGCACGATGTCAAAGCAACGCTCCACATCTTCCCTCAACCACACAGAACTCGGTGTTCCCATCTAATTGCCCTCACACCTGCCTGCCCAGAACCAGCAGCCGCCCAGTTCCAGCTTTGCTTTGTGAGATTACATTGAAGTGAAGCATTAGCAGCCACGGGACTCCTCACCCCACCGTGCAGAGGTATCCCAGCATCCTATCACTCCAGCAAACACGCATTCACATCCTGCTTGGATAACAGCCTAAGCCACCCGGCACTAACCCAGCCACTAGCAGGGGAGCTTTATGATGAAGGGAAGGAAGAGCAGGGCTTGTTTGCCAATAATCCCAATTAGCATCGTGAGCCTACAGACTTCTCCTTAATTGGCATAGGCGAAAGAGCCCGGAGAGAAGAGCTCCATTTTCCATGGTCCCATAGGTGTGGCTGTGGGATGGAGCAGGCTCTGGGATCAGCAGCAGGGCACGGCCCTCCTCCTCCGCCCAAAGGCTGCTGTGGGACCCCTAATGGACCAACCCCTCGTTAACCAATCACCTTCAGCAGCTCCAACCTGCGATCAGGGGAAGGCAACAGCCAAGACCTTCAGCTACATTCTCCTTCATCCTCGTTTGCCTTCATCTATGTTTTCCTTCATCTATGTTTTATGTAAGAAGGAAGCCATATCCCCCTCTCAGGGTTCATTTTGCTAAATTAGCTCTTCCAGTCCCCTCCTAAAAAAGATCCTCGTTCTCCTACTCAGCGCTTGGTCCTCCTCTGTACTCGCCCCAGCTGAGATTCTTTTTTGCCTCTATATGCAGCAGACCAGAACCGTACATTGCATTCGAGATGAGATCTCACACCAGAGGCTTATATAATCCCATCGTACTTGTATAGCTACACTAGAAATACCTTGCTTTACATAGCTTGATGTTTTTTATCATATACTAGCTGATTAAAGCGTGATTAAAACCCTCCAACTCTTCACTCACTAATGAGCACCCACTTTACAGCACGTTCCTTCTTTTTTTTTTTATTAGCCCTCAAATAAATGACTTTTCACACCAACTGTTAAAGCTGATTTTCTGTCGCAGCTCTCAAGGTCACCCAGCTCCTCCTATAAGACACCTCGACGCTCGCAAGCACTGATACCTGCCACCTCAAACCCAGGGAGAGGGATGTGCAGCCGTTCCCCAGGAGAACGAGCCGCCCCAGGTGTGCAACCTCGGCTCATAAAGCTGCAGAGCCAGCAGCTGCACGCCAAGCCCGCAAACCTTCCCCATGTCTACGGGCCCGAGACTTGGAAACAGCCTGAGGGGATGTTTGTGCATTACCACAAACAGCTCTCAGTCCCCTCAAAGTGGAAAGGAGGAGCAGAAGTAAAAGACTGGTTAGCAGAGTGGAAAGATAGATGATCACGGCTAACCCACCATTTGTCAATCCGGGGCTGTGCTGAAGACGGTGATTTCCTCGTCAACGCTTTATAAGCAAGGTCAGAGGGAACAGATACTTGGATAAAAAATTCAAGGCATCAGCAGAAGGACCCGGCCACGATCCTCAGACTCTGGAAAAGAAGAAGGGGTTGTTTGTGCAATTAATGGGCCCAGGATAATGTCCTCCGTGCCCATCAGTGGAAGTGGCATTTACAGCTCCTAAGCAGAAAGACTTGAGAAGACAAATAGGAAATCGGGGCACCGTACGAACACACGAGGAAACAGTGCAAAATAAATAAATGCCAGTTTTGCTACCAGAGACCCACTGCAGTGCTGCCTGGATGCTTGGAGCTGTGCAGCAAATGCCAAGCTGTGAGCTGCAGCCAGGGAACACATAATTAATGTGATTAGGAGCACACAGAGCTAGCATGCTCTGCTGACTGAAAAGCCCAGTAGCATAATTACTGTTTTCTGTACTAGCTCTATGTCTGAACAAATCTCAAAGCCTGGTTAGTTTTAGACTGCTGTGTAAACGTCAATAAAAATCCCAGAAGTGCCAGCTCATCAGCATTCTCAGGCACAGAAATGGTGCAAATATCACTGCATTTCCATGCCGTTAACATCAGGCAAAGAAGTCTCCCTTCTTCAGTCTAACCTTAGAGTTAGTAATAAGGTAACATCTCCCCCAAGTGAATGCTTATTATGAAAGCTAATTAATTGCTTTCCAGTAATGAGAAGTCTTCGGTGTTCAAAGAAAGCAAAATTCACTACGCAGGAATTAAACAGTGTTTATTCAAACAAAGCTCTCCCCCATTGAAAGACCTGGTTCTGATCAACGTGGTTACAAATAAAACCTAACAACCTGAACATACGTACAGAACACATACAGGAAGGAAACGCGTGCTGAAATCAGTCAAAAACCTATAGTATTAATTGAAGTGAAAACTAAAGCAGTGCTTTGTAGTTGCCTAGATTTCCCTGGGGGATGGAGAGTCAATGCTTATCTGCCTTCCTCAGAAGAGACAATTTTGATTAATATCAGACCCATCTGACTCAGTCTATTAAACCCTGAAGGAAGGATATTCTTCAGATATAAAAGATATGTCTTTGATTAATAATTCTACCATATTGCCATTCCAAGCATTAACAGCGTGGCACCTGTGGAAAGAAAAAGCCTTTGAATTCTACAGAAAATAACTAACTCGTGCTAATAGACCTGCTCTCCTTCGTCCAGATCTGAAGGCTGCACGACACTCTCCCTCCCATCCTCTGCAGAACAAGTCCAAGTGCCAAGGTTGTCACTATTTGCTCACAAAGACGACACAATGGTTATGCAATTCAGGTTTATGTATAGCAAGAAAGCAAAGTTACTTCAGGTTTTCTGAATGCTTTGTCTAAAGATACTGACAATCTGTCTAGAGGATCCTCTATAGCGCTGTCACAGTTTAATAGACCACAAGAGTCTACAGCATCACAGCCATTGGGTGCACTCTTAAGCTACCAGGGGGCACATCTTCAGAGAAATGCATTAAATCACTCAGCCCACTACGCCGGGCTACCATGCGTGGTGTAACTAATGCCAAATTGTCATACACAGAGCAAGGAAAAAGTCAGTGTAACATCCTCTGAGTTCATCCTGGAAGTCTGCAGCTTTGATCAAGCAGCACAAGCCTTTTCATCCCAGCTGAGCATTTCTCCTGATGCTGGCGATCAACCTCTTGCTGTATTCTCTGTAGTTTACAGGTTTGACGTCCAGTGCTGTAGCCTTAATACGAGATTCATCCTGTGAAAGAGAAAAAATGGCATGCAGAAGGAATACTCAGCGCCCGAGGCATTTGGTTCTAACCTCCCTGCCCCGGTAACTCAGTGTTCGTGGTACCAGGATTAGCTGGGAGAGCAGACAACTCCCAGAGCAGCTACACTGCTTTCATTTGGAACGAGCCACGCTGGAGGAACCAGAGAGGAAATGGCTTTAAAGGCAGCAGATCCTCCTCTGGTGCCCAGAATAGGCAGCGGTTGCTGTAAGTCACTTGAAACCTCACCCCACAGAGACGAGAGGAGGAAGCCATCTCCTGCAGCAGCACTGTGGAGGATACTTACATTGTACGTCTCCAGTTTTACTCTGATCTTGAACTCATACGTGTTGAAATTTGCATTCTGAAAGACTTCTTCAAACGCCTGCTCGTTCTGTGAGGAGGACAAAGAACAGACACCAGCTGCACACACTCAAGCTTCTGGTAGTGCCACGACCCTTCACAACAGCTTATCTTTTGCTAGCGTTCACAAAATGTAGGAACCAGCTCATTCATGCACACAGACCTGGATTTACCCCCAGATTTCACAAGCCAACACCACAGCTTAAAGCTTTTGAAAGTATAGTTCAAGGTGAGAAAAACTTTTTAGAGATCTAAACAAAATAAGGCAGAACTGTAGCAAGCCTGCAGCCAAACAGACAGAGCTAACTAATTCCCTGTTAGGTGCCTTATCAGTCGTTCCATTTCTCTGCTTATCCACTGAGGCTGTGTATCCTTCATATCCTGACTGACCCATTTAAACAATGATCTATAAAGGAGCGGATGCATGTTTTGAACATCTTTCATAGCCATTAGAAGACCATGTCACATTTACAACATAAGCTACTTCTAATCACCATATGAGCTCTAAACATAATCATCGTTTATTGCAGACAATTTGTCAAAACAATAGAAAAGGATCAGACAAGTTGAAGACTGGAAAGTTTGTTCTTGTAAAGATGTGTTAAGAATCTTTGCTGATGTTCCACACAAACGCTGCAGCCCCATTGTGATACAGACGGGTCATTATTAATACATTCATCTACCAAACACTCCATCAGTGCATACAGGAGAAGGTGGAGCATCCCCTTCCCTCTCACTCCAAGCGTTAAAGCTGCCGGTTTGGATGTGTGCAGTACTATTTTACACCACATTGGGATTCTTCTAAGGTTCAGAAAGTGCAACAAATGAAAGCAAACAGAAGTAACAAGCTGCAGACTGCAAAATTTTGGCACATCCTTCCTGAATATTGAAAACCCTCTCCTGAGACCATCGCAGGGATTAGAGGATAAGGAAGGTCACTTCATCAAGGATTTGGCTCCCGTTTCCCCCTCTGCCACAAGCTATACCAACCATCAGTGAGTGGAAAACGCTGCTGGCATACCAGTCACCGCTACCCCGCAGTACTTTTGAGTAACAGGTGTGGTAGAGAAGGAGATGAAAGACCTGGCATGCACATGCTTCACACAGCCCCTGCCTGTACGTGGACTCAACACGCACTGTAAGCAGCGGGAAGATTTCCACTGACTGCACAGGGCACTGGATGAGGTCTTCAGAGAAAAGCCACTAAGATGAGCTTACTGAAAACACATCAAGTACCAAATTTAAAGCTCGTAAAAGTGTCAAATCAAAACCAATTTCTCCCGGAACACAAGGCATTCCTGCTCAAGGGCTCGTTCCATATTACGCTCCGTTTTCTATCCCCGGCCATTTCCATTAGGCAGCTCTTCAAAAGACATTACAAGTTTGTATTGTTGCATAGGATCTACTGCCTCTCCTCCACTCTCTTTGGCATTAAAAGTGACTAAGAAATTTTGTTTGAACTCTAGCAGAGATTAAGCACGAGTGAACTAAGACAATATTGACAAGATAATAACGTCTGAAAATGGAAATTCAGAAGTGCAGGCACACCTAATTAGAATGCCCCAGGAATACATCTTCCTACAGAACAGAGGTGTCCAGCCTGCAGGATGCCACAAAAACTTGTGGCATACAGACCACAAGCTTTGCGTCACTTACCATACAGAGGAAAAGTGTGGGGCTATGGGAAAACTAGCCCTGCTCTACAGAAATGGCTCAGGACCACCAGGATTACAGCCTCCTGGCATCCCAGAGCCAGGCAGCAGGCTGACCAATGACTGGAACAACTTGTATCAGCCCTTGTATCAGCCATACTATAGTGGGAGCACAGCAGCATTCATAGACAGCACAATAACTTAATGCATTTTCCACAGTATTAAGAAACATAAAACAAAGCCCCACAGATATTGTGTAGTAGTCAACTAAAAGCAAGAGGAGATTATTTTGGTGGGAAGAAAGGAAAACACGGCCGAGAAGCACAGAGACAGAGCGAAGCAAATACTGTCTGTTAGCATTTAATGGCTTACAGCCATGTTAAAAACCATTCTAATCTGCCAAAGAAAGATTACTTAAGCATCTCTGCAAATGACCTATTTTAAAAGTCATGGTTTTTGTACTGCCCTCAAAGTTTCTGGTAATATGTGGTGAAAAAAGAGCCTCCAGAAATGGCCTGACACACAAGTCCAAAAAGCTTCCTGCCTACTTACAAAGATGCACACAAAGTGTTCCGGAGCTTTTTGGTTTTGTAAACAATTTTTTGGAACACACGAGGGATAGCACTGCTTGCATTCATGCCCAGAACAGTTTGATGCAGATCTTTCCAATCTAGGTACAATAAAACAGCCTGTCCTTTCTAGTGCAGTCAGTGTGTTACAGCTGTCAGCCCTCTACAAAGGCTGTAGTTCTATGGGCAGGAAGACAGCTGTCCCTCAAGATCCAGGTGACAGGGACAGGCTGATCTTCAGTCTAACAGCCAAAAGAGCTCAGAGGTAGACAGACTGACTGTGGGAGCAAACTACGAGGGAAACCAGGCAAATCTCTGTTCTCCAGGCAGATGGCCTGTGGAAAATAATCCTGAGAAGAGTAAACAAGTCCCTGCCAAGAACTTCGGAATAGGGAGAGGCGGCGATTTGTGAACTCGTAAAAGATCCTGAAGTCCAACATCTGGAGAAAGCCTTTGCCCACCAGACCTCTGAGCTGGCCTATCAGCTCAGAGCACGAGCAATATCAACTTCTTCTCAGATAAATCCCTTTTCTTGTCAGAAAATCCCTTTCCTTCACACGAGCCTTTTGTATTTGTTTTAATAACGCTATTGATTTCTACTACAGCAACATGAATACAACCCAATGCCCTTGCACTGGGTTATGAGTACAGCAGGTATGCACACAGGGGTGAGACCGTGCTCCCTGCTGCATCAGCACTGGTTCTCCACAAGCAAACTGCATCTCGCCCAAGCTGTGCTTTAAGTCAACATCACAGGAATATCTCCTTACCGGGAGGATCACAGGAAGCAGGAAATCTGAGGTCTGCTCAACAGCAAGGTGTGTAAAACACAGACCCAATCCTGGGCATTTACTACTAATGCAATAAGGTAACTGACTGACCTTTTCCTTCAGCTCTCCCAGGAAAGTAGCACTTTGCCCAAGAATGAATTCTGCTGACTCTTGGAAGCAAGTCACCCACTGGTAATCCAGAGAGTCTGCAATGGTCACCTGAAGAAAAAACAACCACAACAAAAAACAACACAAGTTACTCCATCCAGTTGTACTGTCTTCTTAGAGCAACAGATACGAGCAGTATTTATTTCACAGCTCAAGAACCCCGTGCACTTTCCATCACTGAGGGTGGAAGACAATTACTTCTTGTTTCACTCTTTAAAAGAGCTCAACAGAACGTCAGACTCATTTAAAGCATGTTAATATTGCCAGCACGTTGTGTCACAAGAGGAGGCCAACAAGATCACTGCGATAAACGCTGATGGATATTCAGCTCCTTTTCCTCTATCGCTGATGAGCTGCGAGCATGAACAGGTAGCCCAGAACAGTAACAGCCAAGGGTGACACCAGCAAGATTGAGACCTGCCTTTATTTAGAACTTGGGCATAAATACAAGTGATGCTACGTTATGAGACAACTATCAAAACGTTCAAGGGCAAGACAGAGCAATAAACAGATCAAGTACCAGCCTCGTCCGTGAGGCTGCTTTGGCAATTAGGAATGCAAAAATAGGAGACAAACTGTTCTGAAGGCCTTGATTGTAACCTCAGCATCCCTTTATATTCTAGGAGAGCGACTCTGCTACATGCAGTAGTTTGTGTATTCCTAGAAGTTATCTGCTAGAAATCATTCAGAAGCAGTTTGTGTTTTAGTGAGACTGCAGGGATAGTCCTCTCTGCATGCCCACCTGCAACAGCATTTCTAAGCAGCAGATACAACTCAAACGTACAGTGTAAAAACAGAAGAAGGTTCAATGCTTATGGAGTAAGCAGGCATCACAATAATAATCCTCACTGCTTTCTGAAGCAGGCTCCATTAAAGCCTGAGACAGAACAATACCTGCGAAAGAAAATGTACTAAATATAGGTAGCAGCTGTAAAAGTGCAATTACTGCTCTCCAGAAATGCCATTTTACTTCAGTTTATCTTCACTACTGAAGAGGCGTAGGCCATCTGTACTCTGCACTGCATAGTACACTTGGAAACCAGAATCAACTGAGCTAGCATCAACTTTTTGGCAAAGAGAAAAGCTTTTAATTGGAGCGCTAGGAAAACAAAATGCTTACCAGCTCAATGAAACACTCCTCACCCAGGTACAGGCACAAGTCACTTCAACACCCTCTAACCCACAGGCACCTTTGACAAACACCAGCCTCACGCCCTGCTCTCTCAGAAGACTCCTCCCTGCCCTGCCCACGAGGAGCAGGGAGAAGCCCTGCCTGCCCTCACCAGCTCACTTACCAGCAGCATCATGCGGTACTTGAAGTTGGGGAACTCACGATCGCACTTCTCGCACCGATACAGTCCATTCTGCTGGTCTATCACTTTCTTATTGCAATCCTGAGAGGGACAGGCCTGGTACATGCAGTTCTCTTTGCGCAGATGTACTATTGTGCCCACACAGCTAAAATAATCCGCCTAGGAGAGTGAGTGTGCAACATTAGCCTCCAAACACTCAGTGTTTTCCAATTCTGAATTAACTACAAAGCAAGGCGTCCATACTTGGATATTTAGGATTAGAAAGCTTAACAGCTATGGATTATTGGGAAACTGTAAATCAACCCCTGTCGCAATCATTTCCAGGCTTCCATTATGTTAAGCAAAGCCCCCAGAGCAAGATTACTCTGTGTTTCCATTGCGGGGAACTCTGATTGCTGGGTTTTCTTCAGATAAAGCACAATGGCTTCTCCATTGTGTCTGTTCAAATCTCTACTTTTTCACAGGATTAAGATTCTGCACTTTCCTATGCTTCTTTTAGGAGTCAGTACAAAAACCAGAAAGCCTACCGTGTAGTATTACAGATAAGCGTTTGATTAAACTATAGCCCACAGAACAAAACAGCCACTAAAATCATCACCCTAATGGTTTAAGAGCACAGTCAAGTCTTTCAACAGATGAATGGGGGTTAAGAACCACACGCAAGAAAGGCACTGGGAATTCAGCTATTTCCTCTGGAAGTTCTTTATCTAGATCAGTTTTTCCTCCATCCTGAATGGCTTAGTGCTAAAATTTTGGGGAAAAAAAAAACAATTATGTTTTTAAAAATAGGTTGGAACGAGTCAAGAAGCATTTTAAGCCTAAGAAGGCTACCAGGCCAGAAAACTAGTGACCTGGGTCTAGCTTTTCCATTGAGCAAGTCTGCCTTGAAAAGCCTTCCTCCAAACGCACCTTTGGTGCTATTTATATTAGCACCTTTGGGGTGGTCTATTTGTCACTATTCATCCAAGACCCAGCATTCTCTTGCACACATGGGATCATGTTGCAACACCAGCAAGGGACTCGGATTCAGGGCTTTGGTTTGTTTGGTTTTTGCTGTTTACAGAGCAAGCACACACAGCCCAACAACTGGACTCTCCCAAGAAGCAGAACACCCAGGTTTTCTTCCCCCCCCCCCCCGAGCACACAAGGCTTGCAGTCAGCTGCCGTGCCTCACCTTATCTCCTTGTCCCAACCTCTCTGATTTGGCTTCATACAAAGTTTTCCAGTTGGTGCTCACCCCAGGTGCCGACCCACCTCTCACATCAGAGATGGAGGCACATTCCAGAAGCTGTCCCTCAGAGTCAAACCTGGAACCACAAAGACACGTTGCTGTTATTGGATGGCAGCCCACCTTATCATAAGCTTACGTTTAGTTTCATGTATTTAATACATGAAGGATTTTTTTCCCTTAAAAATCAATGATTGCAAAGGAAACAATTACAGTAATTTGTGTATACTGCAAACAGAAATAGCATTTCAGAATAAGTTAATACTCTGACTTAATTAGCATAGTATTTTATAAACCCACAAAAGGAGGGCAGCTTTGTTCTATATAACTGCAATTTGTTTGCCAGCTAGTGGTCAAACCACGCACTGCATGCTTCTTAAAGGCAGCCAGATAACAAGATTTAAGGGCATCAAGATATTTCCATAATTAAAATTAAATTACACGGTACCATTATCATTGCAGCAGCTTCAAAAGGAAAAGCAAATAGCACTGAGCAAATTATGCCTCCTGTGTTAAAATAAGAAAGCACTCCTTTTTCTGGAAAAGGTTGTACTATCATCCCATTCAGAGTCTTTTGTGATCTGAGAAACACCAGTAGAACTCAAACACAGAATGTAATTAAAATGTGACAGCAATAGCTAAGACCCACAATCAATTTCATCTTCAACAACCCTCTGAAGTACAGAAGCAGCTCTGCTCAATCTGAATAATGGAGAACGCCAGCAAATATTTTATGCATGTTTAAAGGATTGAGGCAGAATGCGAGCCCAGGATTCACAAGAAGTGATGCTGCAGGGACTTCACCCCATTAGCACACACCGAATCCCACTGTGTTAGTAGCTATAGCTGATAATTTAGCAACTACCTACGCTAGAAGCAGCAATGAAGCACTGAGAAGTCACTTGGTTTTCCTGATAAAAATAAAAGTGTTATTTGGCTAATTGAAAATACCTGTTAAGGAACAGACACTAAGAAGTCAACATAGTTCCTGCAGTTCGTATTCACAGAGGACACAACAAAACTCTGTCCCCTCTGTTAATCAGAAAATAGAGCTGGTCAAAAGCCTGATTTCCTGCAGTCTTCCAAGTCTCTGGGTCAACATGGGCTATACTCCTGTTTTATTTCTTCCAACAGCTGTCATGGAATTACAGGTTTTCAAACAGAACAGTGCTTTCAAGGAGGAGAAGTTCATATAAGCCTGGAACCCATACTCTACGCTCCCTATATTCAGTACTCTACAGCCTGCTCAAATGTAGATAAATAGAACAAAACAAATACTCCACAGCAGGAGAAATGAATCAACACAAGCACGCAGTCGTACCATCCTCGGAGCTTGAAAGCCTCTGGGCTATCAGGGTTGACAACCACTGTACTCGATGACAGGACAGACAGGCTTCTACCACCAAAATCAGAGACTCGGGCTCCTTTGATGGCTATCACAGGTTGTCTGGAACCATCAAACTTCTCAGCCTGCATGTGTGGAAAAAAACAAACAACAGAAAGCATTAGTAAGCATGCTACAGGAAACCTGCAGTCATAGTTCACAGATCATGACAAAAGACCAAACCCAAGTCAGACCATCTTACTGTGGTTGGGAGGTATAGTTTTAGACAGCAGCACTGGCAGTTCAGGAAAGGCAGTTAACAGTTTTATAATCCTAACACCCCACTTCTTGGGGAACTAGAGAATCCTTCTGTCAGTGCAGCAGCTGTGCTCCACCAGTTTGGAGGAAAGGGACTGATCATCTCCTTTAGGAGTTTTAAACAAGGGTTTTAGAAAGGGAGATGAGTTATGGGAATGAAGGTTTCTCCAAACAGGGGTTATTTGGTCAAATTAGTCTCTATGGGACAACAAATAACTCACTTGGCTTGACTGAGCCAATCGTGTCTCTTCACCTACAGCTTAAGAAGCACAGGTATGCTGACCAAACACTTTCCATTTTCTGTTTTTAATCTCATAAAGTGCTTTAATGCTGTTCAGTTGCTACCAGTTTGTTATCCAGCTAACAAAGAATCTCTGGGCACTACAGAGGTTTTGAAAGGCATAGATTTCCTGGACACCACACCACTTAACAAGCCAGGAAAGGATCATGTGCTTATGATCCACAAATGAGCTGGAGTTAGCAAAAGCACTTGCTGTATCCATAAGATACAAAAAGAACACACACCTTGACAGATAAGGCAATGAGTTATTGGGGAGACACGGATTCTAACACTAGGTGTGCCAGCTGCAAGCCATAAGTCACTTCCCCTCAATGCTTATGTTACCTTTACAACAAAGCAAACATTCAACTTTCTAAATTACAGACCCCTGATCTGAGAGTAACACAAGATGCTGATAACTAGTAACCCCTCCAGCAACAAGCTGGTTCAACCTCACAACTTTGTGATGCAGAACCTCAGTTTACCTCATTTACATCAGCAGATGGTTAACAATGTTCAGCCACCTACAGTATCAGAGCACTTGATCATTTAGCCACGAGGCACCACTGCCAGTCTGGCAGGATGACTCCCATTTTATAGACCAGAACATAAATCCCTAAGTATCTACAACTTGGAAAACAAAGCAGTTTGTTATCAAGATAAAGGAGCAGTTCACAGTAACTAAACAAACTTTCCATTCCCAAAGCTCTGACATTTTAAACTCTTAGTCTGAGATACAGCCTTTCAAACCCCTAGTTAAGCAGCAACTTATTCAGGTAACAAGTACCCTACCCTAAGAACAAAACTCCTCACAAACAAGACATCTGTAGCCATCGGGCTTTTCCATGATCCAAGCACAACTCGTATCCTTTTCTAAACCAGAAACCTGTTATCTACAGTCTTTGTGCCTGAGACATCATGTCTGCAGTTCTTCAGAACACATTAGTCAGATCATGTCAGCAGTCTGTCAGAAAAAGGTTATGAACATCACACCTGAATGAAACCAGACAGTCTTTCACCTCCTTCCTACCCCTGATCCTCCAGCACCTAGGACTCTGTCTCAGTACTGTGCCCATCCCAGACGACAAGAGCGTGTATTTCTTCACCCTACACAAAGAAACCTCTGCTTAAGAACAGGTAAGAGAGCACATACCTCATTTCCCCATAGTGTAGCTGTCACCAGTTTCCCTGATGCATCCATCAGATGCACATTCCTCTTCGATACCTCCCTATTGCTAGCTTTCACTACAATTTTAGTGACATCTTCATAGCTCTTGCAAATTCCAATTACATCTGAAAAAGAGTTACAATTTAGTTAGAGTTGCTCAAGGGTCACAGTTGGGGAATACAATACCACAAGAGAAGAATTCATTCCTAGTGTCGGATTTTTACCTTGTAATATCCCAGCTCCCTATTCAAATCAAATCTGATATGGAAATTAAGTGTATTATGGCAGGAATGCTCCACTACAGAATTCTTCAGTGCTTTAATTTTGTTGACGAATTCATTAAGATATTCATGAATGCAAGCCTCACCACATTAAAGAGATCAAGGCATCACAATCTCTTTTTCCATCACATTCTGCCAAAGGACTTCAGCCCCGATTCCTGCTGTGCTTAAACATACCCTTGCTGGTTAAGCAGAAGGCTCTCTGGCACAGGGCTTCAAAAGGACTAACACGAAGAAGCAACTGGCTCGTGCCCTTGCTGCAGCCCCCTAGACCAGAAGCTGCAACTTGAACAAGTTTTGGAGGTTGAACTAGACGACCTCCAGAGGTCCCTCCCAATCCAAACCATGCTGTGCTCCCTGTGAAGTCGGCACGTTCCGGCACTGAGAGCTAATGCAATGCCCTTTGCACTCCCTAATGAAAACCTGTGGTGAACATCATAGGTCTACCTTTAAAATTCCTAGCTGAATGCCTCTGAATCACATGCATCTTGTGCCTGTGAAACCTGAGCTCCCTCGCCCCCACCCAAGCCTCTGATTTTTCCGGAGTACTCTGCCCAAATTACAGAAAAACAAACCTCCAATACTTCACAAAGCAAGCCAAAACAGTCATGCAACTTGGACTTGGATGCAGTGCAGTATGCCAAAATCACTACCGAGATAATTAGATAGTGAAAGCAAGCAAGACCATGGAAGGTATGAAACGCACACGTGCCGAGCAAGGACACTTTTCTTTCAACCCTTTCCTGTGGAAAACAATGATGGTAAGGCAACAAACAAGGAGCATTTACTGTCTTTAGCTTGAAGCACAACTCTGCAGAGAAGTCAGTATATGCTGTTAGCAGGATAGGATAAAGACACCTTAACCATAAAATTGCCTAAGGCATTTTTAACAGCAACCACCATAGGCTAAGCCTACCCAAAAGATCACCTCCTATTGCCCACTGCCTCCCCATTCTTCACAGTACTAAAACAAAGTTTCCAAGCCTTATAGCATGTCATTTCACTACTCAGACTGACCGACTATTGAGTCTTTGGGCGTGTTCTCCAAATCAGAGATGGATACAAAATCAAACTGAACAGATGGAAGATGCTGGGCATCATCACAGGGCACAACTGAAGTCTCATTAGTGAATGTAATCTCATAATCATTCTTAACAGCTGTATATTGCTTGTTAGCAGTCTTCAAATTGCCTTTGGTAAAATAATATACCTAGAGGAGAAAGCAATGAAACAGAGGATATTATCAGAAGTCAGACAGAGAAAATAGATTGTGTTCACCTTTAAAAATCCTTGCTATGCTGAAGTGCCTCTTTTCTAGCTCACGTCAGACCATGAAAGCACAACACTACCATACCTTGTTGAGTTCAATGAGAGGAAAGAACTTGTCTGCTTGATCATTGAATGCAGTCGCTCTAATCTCGCCCTGCATAACATAGGAGAGGCAGTCAGAACTGAAATTCAGCACAAGTAAATAAATTATATTAAGAAATCCTTAACAGTGTTCAGTGGCATCAGTTCTACAGACAGCGTGGGCTGCCAGGCCAGCTCCAGACACCTGAGAAACACACAAAGCTCTCCTTACATTTACAGTTACAGCTAGAATGACATATTCCACACCTGACCATCAATTCTCAGACTCAAGTCTCATTGGCATCCCTAGAGCTCCGGAATTACCATCACACAGACAGCACTGAACTCTTGAAACTAGCAGGAACTGACATAACAGGGAAGCAAAGTTTGAATAGATCACCTAGCTCCACGAGTTAGCACACAGCATCTGCAGTAAGTCCTGCTCATAAACAACGCCAAGTCCTTAAGTAATAATTAATAACAACTATAAATCCCCTAATTTTTTTTTTGTTTTTACATCTGACTACTGAAAGTACACAGAGAAAACAAATGGCTGATGACAACATGTTGCATTATTAACCTCACATTTTATACTAAATATAATCTTGCAGAATCTTGTTTGTTTTCACGACAGAAGGCAGTAATTTGATAAGAGGTTTGACAAACTGCAAGCTTAGTTGGATTAACCAGATAGCATTCCCCAAACAACCCACAGATGAAATTTCTGAGTATTACAATAATTTATAGCCTGATTTCCTCATGAAAATGAAAGCTTATAACTTGGAGGCGATGCTCCTTTCACTCCTTGTTTTGCACCGTGTATCTAAGTAAGGATGAGAGCTCATTCTCAATCTAAAGGAAATGATGACAAACAAAGCACGAGGTTGCCTGTTTCCCTAAACAACCATATTTTGAAGCTGCAAAAATTGAGCCACACACTATAGACTTTGATGAAAAATAATCAGCATTGCCACACGTTTAAGACTTCATTCCGGATGAGGACTGGATCGCTGATGTTGGACTTAATGAATACAGAATATGAACTTCAGTCATAATAATAAAAAAAACACATTTTCTACACTTTATTTCTTCTATCCTGTCTTTATGAAGGGTTCGGCAGCGCCTGGCATGCATGAGCTGCTTCTCAACACGGAACACTTACGCTCTCATCCACCAGCTCTATAGAGAAGAGCTTCCCTTCACCACGGGAGTTGCTCCACGTGCGGATCTGCCCTTTCTGGGTGACACGAGCACAAATGGTCCACCTGCAATTGTGCAAGAAATAAGAGCTGTCCCATCTCCTCTTTTATTTATACGTGCATTTTTTTATTTATTTTTAGAAGAGATTGAATTTACCAGCCTTTGGAGCTGGAACGACACTATTTAAAAAGCCACAATTTTTCCACTGCACCTCAGCAATTCTACCTGCCTTTCTGCTGCTATTTTAATGTCCTCGACCATTAAAGGCAGAAAGTTATATAGAAGGCAACAACAAAGCCAACCATAAAACATCCAGTAGGACACAGCAGCAAATGATCTTTCTGCAGAGCAGCACACCTCAAATCTTTCACTCTTCTAGGGTAGATTTCTCATAGGGCAGCTTGCCTGCTCTGAAAATCCATGCTAGAACTCAAGAGCCCAATTATGCGATTTGCATTTAAACTCAGGTAATCAAATCAGCTTGCATAACTTAAAAACTGTCATTCACAAAATAATTACGTCCTCAAGCTTTTCAACAAAACAGTAGCCAAAGTGAATAGCTTCCCAAGATGTTTTGTCATTACCTTACCAAAAAGGAGATCGCTTTAGGAAAAAAGGTGAGTCAAACTCAACTGAAATATGAAAAGCTATGGAGCTCAGCAGGGTAACCTCACCAAAAATCTCAGATTTTCACAGTGTTGATGAAACAAAAAGCCCCAAACCTGTGCAGCTGTTTCTGTAGGTTTTGTTGCCCTGTTCCTCTCCCCTACCTTAACAGATAAAGACTAAACTTAATAAAGAATGATTGAAGAGACTCATGCATCTCTGTAAATACGATAAAGCCAGAAAGACCTGGCAAACCATTATAACTCACTTAGATTGGTATGGATTCAAGCTGGCAATGGGCACTACTTTGGACTGTGTTCCCCCTGGTGTCTTCAGTGAGCTGGGAGCACTGGCTTTACTGAACTGGTTTGAGGGCGCGTGGTACTTCGGAGCAGCAGAACCTGTCCAAAGGAGAAAATAAACACAACAAAGCACACAGCATTTCAGCCATGCAGGCAAAAGGCAGGTTAAGATCAACTCATTCAATGTGCTATAATATCAAAGCTTGTTGAATCACTCCTACTCTTGGTCACACCAGTTTTTTAGGCTGCAAACGAGACTCACTCAGCCCTTAAAAGCACATACAGTGATGACGGATGCGGTCAGAGTCAATCTAGGTGGCAAACAACCACTTGGCAGCACATTCTCTTAAATATGGCACACCACATTTTGGATCTACACTTGGACAAACAAGTAAGGAATGGTACCCCACAATCAAAGCACCTCCTGGTGTAAGGCAACACTAGCAGTTCTAAACAGAACCTCGTTCATGTATAAATGTGGAACCGTTTTCCTTCCTGCCCTTAAAGCTGATGATAACTTGTTTAATGCTGGAACAGCAAGTGTCTAAATTTTGCAATTTCAAAATACCAAAATAATCCTCAAGCACCAGAGTGAAAGCAGCACCAAGGGTTGGACTTCCATAACCTCACGGCTTTAAAAATAAGCCTACAGGTTGCTTGCCTTTTCCAGCATCTTGCTATTTAAGGTCTCGATCAAAACACGTCCTGCACCACATCAGCTGTTTGGCCTCAATAGCTCAGCACTGACAGCACAACTTTCAGCCAGTTACAAACTGCAGCTGACTCGGGTGCCCACAGAGCACCTTTCCAAGCATGCAGAATTGCATCAGAGTAGATGTTCAGTTCATGCTGCCTCGTCAGAGCTGCTTCCTATTTGTTTTACCTGGAAAAAGGGGGGGAGTAGGATTCAAATGACAGCAGCCTCTCTTGAGAGGACTCATCTTTTCAAGCTACAGGTTTGTCTGATGTAGTTTCCTCTGCAACATTATTATGGAAAGGGTTTTTTGTTTTTTTTTAACGTTCTGTTGTGCACAAATAGAAAGCAGAAATCCCACCCAGGATGGTCCTTACCTGCTACTGACAAATTGCCATTCTGTTGCTGCGGTTTGTTGGCTGCTGTGTTGGCTGCTGGAGCTGAAGAACGTTGCTGTCCCTGCCCTGGTAATCAAATTGAAAGAGACCATTTAGGACAGTAGGGAGCAGAGTAATTAAAAACTACCCTTCAGCCTTTTCAGGAAATCAGGTTTGCATGAAAACAAGATTTTAAACACAGAACACACGCTAGAACTCAGGTGTTGCAGGGCACAGCAGCAGCAAGCTATCTGTTAAACAATATTAACACAGAGGAATTTCAGTCAGATCTCTTTCCTCAAGCAACTGCTTTCTACTTAAGAAGAATTCAGCGCTGACAGTGATTTAAAAGGACAGCACTGAAGCAATCCTGACAACTTCTCAGTTTTCATAGGCTTCTATTGCTCTGACAGGTAGTTTCTGCTACTATCTAACAGCCAGCACTTAAAGAAAAAATAGGTAGGGAGAACTCCTCCTTAAAATTCAGAGAGGACCAAAAAACCACGGGGTGAAGTCAAACCTGCAGTCACAGAAAACACTTGCTACATTTTATTTCCAAAATCTGAGGAAGTGATGGGAGGTGATGGGGGTTGTTGGGATACAATGGCACACTGCATAGGGAGCATGCCACCGTGAGTACATCTTGTGTATTTTTTAGGCTACAGGGCATTTACTTGGATTGTATCTGTAATAAATTACAAGAGAAAAGTACAGAGTGACACATGTAGGAAAACATTATGCTACAAAAATAACCCACAGGTCAAAAACTGGAGTTAATTTACAAAAACAATTATTTTCCCAACATATTTTGCCTCCAGGTCAGTAAATACCCAACACTGTTGTCTCTTAGGACGCAGCTAACACTTCAGCCACCAACTTGTTGCAGGACATCCTAGGCCAGGGCAGGCAAAGTCCCCCTGATCTGAGGGTGTGGAAAGTGGAAAAGAAGTGAGATTGAACCCATAAGCATTGCAAGGAACAAAGCAGAGAATCCCAGAACAGCATGGCAAGAAAGGATAGCACAGAAGGACACAGCTACCCTGAAGAAGCACAGCCTGATGTTGCTTACTCCACACAGGTAACCCTCTGGTTACTTTTAATCCAGACCAAGGTAACAGCACAAAACCACCCTGATCCTCTCATCCCAGCAGTGACAGAAGTCTCCCTAGCAACAGCGTGACGTCAAACAGCAACGTGCACTTACTGCAGAATCCACTAGATGGAGAAACCAGAGCTCCCCCTCCTTCAGCTGCCTCGCTTACACAGAGGACTGAGCCAGTGCTCAACCCCAAATCCATTGCAAGAGGAGAAGAAAAAGAAGGATAACACTTAAGAGAAAACAAGTCTGGCCAGGGAAGGAAGTTGCAAGAAGAGAAAAGTGCAAATGAAGGAAACCCAACACTTAAAATACCTCATCACATTCCTGCTATGTATATTGGCTTCGTAGAACCCAAGACTTCTGGCTACACAGCCCAGTCTAATGTAGTAGCTGCAGTCCCAACAACCTGTTATGGAGAGGCCCTGCTATGTCCCTGTCCCAGGGCTGAGCTGCAGCACAAATGGAGGCAGAAGGAGGAGATGCACTTTGAAAGGACACACACCAAAAAGCAATGGTGGAAAGAGCAGGGAGAAAAGCAAATGTGTAAGTATCCAAGCATTTCAACACTGAAAGATTAATGACAGAAATTAAACATAAGTAGCAAGTAATTGTTACAGTAAGAATGAAGTCCAACATCAGAGCAATTTCAATGAGATTAATGGCAGTAATAACATTACCATGTAGCTTTGTACAAAGAACTAAACTGCTCCATCTTAATTTCCAATACTATAATGAAAAGCTGCCTGAGAAGTTTTTATGGTATGTATCAAGAAGATTGCATCTCCAGCTTCCTTGTTAGGCAGATTAACCACCTACAGCTCAATGCAAAGTGGCCAGAAGCAATCTCCTCTCTGCCTGGGTAGGAAAGAATGTCATTTAATCCTAGGCCTGGCAACTTGAGATCAGTATTTAAAGTGAGACTTCTCTTCTGTAACTGAAATACTATTTAATGTTAAAAGCAAACAAACCCCAGCACCACCACTGTGTGCATTCTGTACAACTGTGCTGGTGTTAAAACAAAGCATATCCTGTAGCAAACTTGGCATCTCTTCACCATCTATATTTGAGGCCTTCATTGCTGAGTACTCTTGTATGTCAAAGTGAAGAACAGAACTTTCACCAAAATAACTTTAATTTCACCAGAATTTAAACTCTTGAGGATGTATTTTTGGCTCCGTTCTGTAAGACAGAAGATTCTCTGTTGTTTCTAAGCAACAATATGACAAGAAGGCCACAGTTCACAAGAAAAGTGCTCCTGTATCACACAGGCAAGTGCTACGAGAGGAAGACAATACAGCCTGCTCAATAGGTGTTCCAAAAATCCTGGTCTCTACAGCAACTGTGAGATTAAGCCATAAAATCTGAGATGTCAACACATTTTTTAAACAGCAATTAGCTAAGTAACTATCAGAGGAACAAAGGATTCTTCAGGCTCATTTAACAAATGCATCTCTAATTCCCCAGGAAAAAGAGAAGTTGATGAAGAAAGATGTCTTGGCAACAAAGTCTAATTTCTACTTCGGTTAGTAAAGTAGATCTTAAGCCAGAATTGCAGTATGTAGCACCATTTGTCCAGAATATCTTACAGAAATTGCTGTCACCGCCGTGTGGTTCCTTAACAGTAAAAGCAAATTGATTCATTTCCACCAGGAGAAAGACAAACAGAAAAATTCCCTGAAAAAAAAAAGCTCTCTGCTGTTGAATTTCAGCCATTATCTGTACATGTGCCAACAATGGAGAAGCTCAAATATTTTCTTTAAGCATTTATTATCCTCTCTCTTGTCAGGAAAGAAAACTCCAAGAAGGGAGCACACATCTGAGCATCTCAGGGGAAAAAAAAATACATTCTTTTGCAAAAGCCATTTGCCTGAGAACTCACTTAGCACGTGGAAATGAAGGATGCAGTTATTCACACAACGCGGACCTAATAACTCACAGCAGGTCAGACCAAGGGCCATCCAGCACATCATCATCATTCAGATGGCAGGGAAGGAACAGGTGCTCAGGACAGCCTGCATGCTGGCCATGTTTTCATAGCCATAAGTCACCTATCTACTGAGGGCAATTTCAGTTTCAGTGCTTCCATTTCTGTAGAGGATGTATTGTTACGTTTAACAGCCTTTAATGGAGCGTTATTTTTTTGGCATGTAATTGCTTTTGGAACCCGTGCCAGTTTTTGGCACCTACCTCATGTAGCAGCGTGTTCTATAATTCAGCTATGTGCTGTCTGGGAGGTGCAGTACAGCCTTTGTTTTAGAACTGGTAGTTGATGATGTGAGAACTAAAGAGTATCAAATGGATGTAGAAAAGAAAGAGATTCATCATTCTTTACTCATCCCCTCCGTGCCATCTTACAGTTCTATAGATCATTATCACGTCTTCCTCCCGACATCTTCTTCCCAGATAGAAGGAATCCTACCTTCCTTGGTTACTCACTATAAAGAGATACAGAACAGCTTTCACACGCTCACTGGATCTCTACATAAAGCCCACTAACACATAATACAAACCTGTCAATGCTAACACAAAGCACAGACACTTCTCAATACTCCTTAGAGATGGAAGCTCCAGCCAAGATGCGGAGCTTATGAAAATATGAACAAACCCTACTTTGTGTCACACAGACAGCAAGGATTTTCAAGATGGGGACATTTCTGTTCCAAGCATAAGGGAGCCGCACATGCTTGACTGCTTCTTTTTAAATGAGAAGAAAGAAACAGATAGCTGAAAGAGTGTGATAACAGGCAGCCTGCTCACAAGAGGTTTTTGTTTATAGAGGATACTCACCTTCGTTGTACGGCACTGGATTGCCAACAGTCCCACCAACCATATCAGCAGTTTTCAGAACATCTAAATCCATCAGTATAACCACTCTCCTACAAACACAAAACAGACAGTAATAAAGACTCACTCCCTCTGTAAGTCTATCAGGCTCCGAGTATCCTTCTCGTGCAGATATGAGAACCAGCCACTAGGGGCTGATTCTTTGTACGAGGGAACATGGAAAACAAAAGCACTCCACTATCAACTTAACCTTCTCACGTTGTACAAGTAGACTTGAAAAAGTCCCACATTTCACCAAGGACACTGACAGCAGGCTGAATGGGCACACAGAAATGCCTTGAAACAATAGCTTTTTGAAAGCATTAAAACCATGCCAAATTTCTTAAGAGAATCCACTCTCTGCCTCAGAAGTTGTATTTCCTCCACAAAAACATGGAATAAAAACAGATGCAGTTCAGATAGTGTTCTCCCACACATACATCATTTTTAGACAATCACTCCTTTCAGAACACTTCTTGTTTTACAGTACCTACCTCACTTCTCTCAAAGTCTCACAAAAGATCAAAGACTTCACACCACACAACCTTCACTGCTTCTCCTCCACAGCAGGTAGTTTTAAGTGAATTGAAACGAAGCAGCACAATTTGGAGTATTCCACCTGGAGGCCTTCAATTACTGAGTTACTTTCTGCAAGTGCTTACGCTGTGTGCTTTCCTTCCTGCACTTATTATTTTCAGAAATGCCTAATCAAAAAGATTTGGCCTTCACTTAGTCCCACAGGACAGAGCATCCATTAGCACAGCTGCCTTTGTGTAGAACCACACTTAAAGAAATGCGTGTACCTTCCATCTTTCAAGCTGTTGACAATGAATCTGTTAACCTGGCAAATACAATGTGCTGATAAGCGTTCCTCTTCCACAAGGGGGTTCAGCTGTGTCGCCAGCATGAATGCTACAGGGAGAGAAGAACATTAAAGACATTAACACACGCTCGTATTAAAGGGGCTGCCACAGCTGGCCTCTTTCCCAGTCCACAAGCATTACATTAGATCTACAACTGGCTCAGTTAATTAGCACATAGAAAACAGTGTAACAGCTAATAAGTTGACACCCTGAACATAAATTATGTGGTATTAATTCCCCAAGCCTCTAAGAATGCAATGACTGATCTCATCAGTGTATATATACATTGAAAGTGTGGGAGCTAAATGGCTGGAGCCAGGCTCTGTGTAATGGTGTGCAGAAACAGGACAAGGGACAATGGGCAAAAACTGGAAAGGAACACAGGAAGTACCATACAAACACGCAAAAGAACTTCTTTACTGCCAGAGCAATGGAAAAAGATGCCCAAGGAGGTGGTGCAGTCTCCTCATCTGGAGATATTCAAGACCCACCTGGACATTTTCCTGTTCAACCTATTGCTGGGAAACTGCTTTAGGAGGTGGGTTTGACCCAATGATCTCCAGAGATCCCTTCTAGCCCCTGTGATTCATAGAATGGTTTGGGTTGGATGGCACCTTTAAGATCATCTAGTTCCAACCCAGTGCTACAGGCAGGGACACCTCCCACTAGACCAGGTTGCTCAAAGCCCCATCCAGCCTGGCCTGGAATGCCTCCAGGGAGGGGGGTATCCACAGCCTCTCTGTGCAACCAGTGTCTCACCACCTTCACAGTAAAGAATTTCTTTTTAATATCTAATCTAAATGATATGATTTTATGATTGTATACTAACACCAGAAGAAGACTGAGCTAGATTACTTTAAAAATCAGTGTTACAAAACCACATATAGAGTTGCCTGAGCGTTACAATGCAGCTGCACACTTCAGGCAGAACCTGCGCTCCCCATACACACCCCGCTCTCCTTCAGTACTGGTTTGATTGCTATGGACCCTGACGTTACACTGAAGCTGTAGCAACGCTGGCACCACGACACTTACAAACACCTCATACTCACAGGAGAGAGTGTTCACCCCATCGCTCATCAGCACTCTGTACCGGGGAGGCCCATTTCCTGTGGCAATAGCCCGTGTGTTCTGTGGGAAAACACCGGGTTGTCACTTCTTCATTCCTTAAGTCCTTCAAAACCACCCACCATTGTTCTTTAGCAACTCCAGTACTCACAATGACTTGCAGCACGGGCTTGCTGACGTTCTCTCCCTGCATTATGGCCTGGAAAAGAGAGGAAGATCCTGAAGACGGTGCCACGCTGCGCTGAGACCGAACGCTAAGGGGAAACGGCCCATCGGGCAGCACTGGGCCTCTCCCCGCTCCCTTCCCCCCCCCCGGCCCTCCTCCACAAGCCCAAACGTGACGCAGTCCTAACATTCCCCCCTCAACCTTCACACCCCGGACCCATCCCGGCTCCTCCCACCCCAGGGCCCCTCACCGCGATGGCGCCTTCGCTCAGCCGCACGCTCATGGTTGCGCTCTGCTCTGTTCCCCGCGCTCCTCCGCTGCTGCCGCCAAATCCTCCCGCCGCCCCGAGCCGCGCTCCGCCTTCCGGCGCGTCTCCAAAGTCGCGCCGCGCACGCACCCGGAGTCACGCTCCTATTGGCTGCCCGGAGCCGTACGGCGGAAGTGCGGTAAGGGAACGCTGTGCTGCCCTACTGGGCGCCGCCATTAGAAAGTGGAGGGGGAGCAGCCTATGGCGCTGCCGGTAGAGGAGTGGCGGCGGAGCGCTGCCCGGCGCTGGGCCGCACTGGAACCGGCGCTGAGGGAACGGCTGGCGGCGGCCCCTCTGGGTGAAGCGCTACGGGTGGGCTGCGGCCTCTTTGGGTGAGTGGGATGGGAGAGGAGGGGTGAGGTGGGGTTGGCTGCGGCGCTGATCCCCGTGTCCCGTAGGCCCGAGGAGGCGGCCTTGCAGCGGCTGTGTCGTCGGGCTCGCACGGGCAAGGAGCCGTCGGCCGCTCGCTTCTACCGGGAGGAGGGAAACCGGAGGTTCGGCCGCTGCTGCTACCGCGATGCCGTCCGGCTGTACTCGCAGGTAAGGAAGAGCGGCGGTGTGGGCCTGGAGTGAAGGGGCCCTCCTTGTGAGGAGACCCCCGGTGAGCGGGGCTTGGGTGAGAGCTGCGGCCCGCCCCGCTGAGCGCTCCTACTCGAAGCTGCTGAGGGGATTTCTGTGAGGAGATGCGTTGGGGGCTGCCTTCCCCCCCCCCCGGCTGTGTTGTCAGCCCGCCCTGACGGATCTGCTCTGCTCCCTGCAGGCTGCGGCCCACGAGCCTCCCCACAGCCCTGAGGTGGCCCTGTGCTTTGCCAACCGCTCTGCAGCCCTGTTCCACCTCGGGCACTTTGAGGTAAGTCAGGGCAGTGGCTTCCAGCCGTGCAGCCAGAGTGTGCCTCTGTGTAGCAGGAGTGAGGAACAAGGCAAAGAAGAGCCCAAGCAGAATCTGAGGTATTGCCTCACAGTATTTGCACGTAGGGCTTCAGGTCGCTGCTCCCGCAAACCTCACAGTCATGTCTCTTTGGTTGTCAGAGTGAGGGACTATAAATCAGTGTTTCCTGGGCTGCATCGGCAGAGGGGTGGCAGCAGGGAGAGGGAGGGGATTGTCCCCCTCTGCTCTGCCCTCGTGAGGCCCCATCTGGAGTGCTGTGTCCAGGCCTGGGTCTCCCAGCTCAGGAAAGATGTGGAGCTGTTGGAGCAGGTCCAGAAGAGGGCCACAAGGATGATCAGAGGGCTGGAGCAGATCTCCTACAGAGACAGGGAAGGGAGCTGGGCTTGTTCAGCCTAGAAAAGAGCAGGCTTAGGGGATACCTGATAGTGGCCTTCCAGTACTTAAAGGGAGCTTATAAGCAGGTGGAAAATCAACTTTTTACATGAGTAGATAGCAATAAGATAAGGAGGAATGGTTTTAAACTAAAAGAGGAGAGATTTAGGTTAGATATCAGGGAAATTTCTCACTGTGAGAGCAGTATGGCCCTGGCACAGGCTGCTAGGGGAAGCTGAAGGTGTTCTCAGCCAGGTTGAGTGTGGTTCTGGGCAACCTGATCTGGTGTCTGATTTAGTGTTTGGCAACTTTTCCCACAGCAGGGTGGTTGGAGCTAGATGATCTTTGAGATCCTTTCCAACCCGAGCCATTTTATAATCAGGTCTGCTTCTGAAGCTGTGCTTAAAGCTTCCATCATTACCTAGGCATTGCTGCTTTCTTTCTAGTTCTATGTTAAGAGTTTTATCTGCTTGACAGATGTGCAAACTTTCTGTCCATAGCCAGTAAAAAGTCTTATTAAAATGTACTGCATCTTAAATGGAATAAAAGAGTACATCATTTTCAAGTGGCCTTAAAAGTCCTTATCTTTGTTTCTAGGTTTGTTTGGAAGATATTGCCAGGGCTGAAAGTCATGGCTATCCAGATAGGCTGCTGCCCAAGGTCTTGCTGCGGAAGGCTGAATGCCTGCTGCGTTTGGGGAGGTTACAGGATGCAACAGACACCCTCACTGCAGTGGAGAATAAAATGGCTGTAGATGGGATTATGACTAGTCCTATCCACCTTACACTACTGAAAAAGTTAAGTCAACTGAAGACTGAAATACATGAGAGGAGCTGTCCAGAACCTGCACCAGAAGCACATAGTGATATTCAAAGGGAGTCGGAGATCTGGGAAGAGAATGGCAGTGTTTCAGGTGCATCTTCATCTTTGAGCTTGAATTTCAATACAGAGAGAGGACGTCACTTGGTGGCCTCCCAGGACATCCTGCCAGGACAGAACCTGTTGAAAGAGAAGGCTTTTGTCAGTGTGCTCTGCCCAGGTGAAGGGGATAGCCTTCTTCTACAAGACAGCAGTGAAACAGTGTGGGATACTCAAGTCACTAACGCAGATCTTTATTGCCACCATTGTCTGAAGCAGCTCTTAGCCTCCGTGCCGTGCTGTGGGTGCAGTTATGCAAAGTACTGCAGCCAAAACTGTGCAGATGTGGCATGGGAGCAATACCACAGGACAGAGTGCCCCTTGGGAGCACTGCTGCTCATGTTAGGGGTCTTCTGCCATGTTGCCTTAAGGACTGTTCTACTGGCAGGATTTTCAGAGGTTAGCAGGCTGGTGGAATGGTCACATGATGATAGCAACAAGGACCTTTGTAATGCTGAGGCAGGAGGTAAACATCCCAGTGGGGCCCTGGATTCAAGAGCTGGAAAGAAAGGTATCCCTGGTTGTAATGATAATGGCCAATACCAGAGTTCTTACCAAGCTGTGTTCAACCTTTTGCCACATGTAGAGAAGCACAGTCCTGAACATAAGTTCCTCTGCATGCTGAGTATAGTAGCTATATGCAAAAAATTGCAAGAAACTGGTCTAGAGGCTGCTGTTCTGAACAGGGAGTCATCTACAATTGGATCAGAACAGAAGATGTATGGAAAAACATCTGATGAACTGTCTCCAGGACTGATGATCATGGCAGAAGCAATGCTGAGGCATGTGTTGCAGCTACAGTGTAATGCGCAAGCAATCACTGTAATGCAGGAGTTAGGTAAGATAAAAAATTTAAGCTCTTGTTATTCATCTCGTTAGTGTGAAGCAGAGAGTTGTAAAAAGCTCGTATTGCAGATGGGAATGAATTGTTTAAAATTTCATGTCCTGTTCCATGTCAGCCTGTTGTTTGGTGCACATGTAGATGGTATTTAGCTATTCTTTGTTGTAGCAATATACCAGCAATCTATCTAGTGGTATCTGTAATTGCATAATTTGCATGGGTTACGGAGCAGTCATTCTCAACGTAGTGTTTTTTCCTCTGTCTTTAGAGTCTGGAGATGGTGCTGTTGTAAATAAGAAGCCTGTGCGCATGGCGACAGCCTTCTTTCCTGTCCTCAGCCTTCTGAACCATTCGTGCAGCCCCAATATCAGCGTGTCATTTAGTGGGACAGCTGCCACTGTCAGGGCATCACAGCCAATCCCAAGCGGCCAGGAGATTTTCCATTGCTACGGTAAGTATTAAGTCTCTGTCTCAAGACACAGACAGCCTTTCTCCTCTACTTGGCGTGCTTACTGATTGCTAATAATATCATAATTCCCAGTGTAATGCTGCTAGAGTCCTTGTTTATGTATGAGCCTTGATCAAAGACATCAAACCAAGTATTTTTTATCTGCTGAACCCAACGTGCTTTCAGTCTCCAGTCCTATACTATCCAAGAGATGTTGTATTTTGTCTCAGTTTTAACAAAGAGATTTTAGTCTGATTTTTAGGAACTCTAAACTTGTTCAGTGCTTTCTACCCTTGCTGTCCTTTTGCAGGGCCTCATCGGTGTAGAATGAGGGTTGCTGAGAGACAACAGCTTCTCAGTCAGTATTTCTTTGAGTGCCGCTGTCAGGCATGCCTTGATGAGTTAGAGTCTGATGTCGAGAGTGTGTCCATGAGAAACTCATTCTGCTGCCCTAGCTGCCAGGCTTCAATGCAGGTAGTTCATCGATGGTTATGATTGTTTAACCTTATCAGGATGTGTAATGTTTGGGCCTCTGGGAAAGTCAAGATTTAAAGGCCTGAGTTTATGACCTCTGCTGCTCAAGTAAAAGCCCCTGCAGAGTAAAAGTAGTATTTCACTGTTCTTAACCAGCTTCCTTGCAGTGTTCTTGCTTTCAATCTTCCAGCATTATAGGGAAAATACTGCCCTTAACAGGGAGTTAAAATCCCTTTGAACTTGCAGAAGGAATCTGATAATATCATTGCCATGGTCTGTGGGGAGGATAATATTTAGGAAAGAAAATGGATCCTGGAGTCTGGAGCACAAGATGTTACCTGCAGGGTCTGTGTGTGGTCAGAATCACACTATCTGCAGTTCACAGGATATAAATGGAAAACACACGTAGCATGTGTTAGATGAGGAGTCAACAGAGTATGTATTTTGTATGAACATCAGTTGTATACCTCTTGACCTTGCTTCAGTCTAACCTACAGTGGGCTCAGACTGGCCTGCATAGCAGTCATAGCTATTCCTGGAAGCTTCACCTAAAACCCGAGTAAGTTAGCAGCAGTTTACAAGCAAGCCACCTGGTTTCTCAGCTATATTTAGCATCTCTGTAGCATAATACAGAGGTATGGAGATGGTAAGAAAGTTTGAGTTGAATGTGAGCAAGAATGATCGCAGGGGTGTTTTCACAGGGGGAAGAAATGCTTTGTTGCTCAAACGAAGCTTGTGCACTCTCAGTCAGCAGAGAGAGATTGTCACAGCGCTCACTGGACCTTCAGCAACAAATGGAGAGAGCATTAGAGCTGCTAAGAGACAGCAAGGCTGGTAAGGCTCAGCTTTCTGCTTTAAGGTCAGCAGCTCTTGGTAAGCATCAGGAGGCTAGTTATAGCCATGAGATGGCACTGTTGCTTATGTAGTTGGGATCCGCTGGCATGAAGCCTGATGTCCCTGGGGACTTGAGCTTTATTTTTTTTATACCCCTGATCCGGGTGTTAATCTAGGTCACACATTGTTCCACAGTGACTAAAAGAACTCAGGATAACTTTGGAGTTATGCATTCTTGGGCCTCGATTTCCTGGAGCGAGTCTGGCCAGCCCTGTGCTAAGAGTAAGCGGGGCTGCAGAGGAAGTAGATGTTGAATCCTAACCAAATCCAGATATAGTTGTGTAAGATGCAGAGATGAGTGGACTGAGTTTATTACGTGACTCATGGCAAGCTGGGGACTGGCCAGCAGGGTGAATTTTTCATACTGTGTTTTACAGACGAAGCCATCAGAATGCTCCTGAAGTGTCAAACGGATGCTAGAAACTTCTTGTCACCAGAGCATTTGCTGATGGGAGAGCTGGAGGACCATCTGGCACAGGTCTATGCTACTCTTGGTACGGCATCGTCTTCAGTGTTCCGAACTGGGGATTTAATTTGGCTAGTGTTTTCTCTGATTAGCTTTTTCACTTTCCTACTACTCCGTTTCTCTAGTTCTGACAGCACAGCTCTCAGAAGGACTGCTTTTGCCAAAATTACATTCTTAGCAGCCAGTGACCAGTAATGTGATCTCATGTTCTTGTAGTTTCCTTGTCCTGGTTCAGAGAATAGCAGCCTCCCAGGAATACTGTAGGCACAGTTCACCACGTTTTACATAATGCTGTTAAACTCTTTGTATGATAGTAGCTGTAAAAAGTAATTATTTATAGTTCTGGTTGTTTGTTTATTTTTCCATTAGGGAAGTGGCAAGCAGCAGCCAGACACTTGGAGAGGAGTATTCAGCTTGTGGAAATGCATCATGGGCCATCGAGTGTAGAAATGGGTCATGAACTTTTCAAACTGGCACAAATTCTCTTCAATGGGTAAATTTGCTTTCCTTCTCTCTCCCATCCCTGCACCTCATGTGTGTCCAGCACAGCATCGTGGCAGTTACTCCTTGGCATCTCGCAGGGCCTTGGGCAGTTTAGCCCAGGTACAGAAGTTGTCCACTACTCGAGTGCAAGTCAGTAGAACCTAGTGGGCTTCAAGTATGCCTTATGACTCTCTTTGGACCCATTGCTCAGCTTTTTACCTGTCTACTCTTTCTATTCCCTGACTCTGTTTATTCCCTGCCCTATTTTATTCTGACAACTAGTCACCCCTGGTGTTTGCACTTCAACTGAACAATGTTGTTGACATCTTTTCAAAGAAGGAAATAAAATCTTGCTCTATTTTGGCCCTCCAGTTAATCTCCTGATTACTGCAAATCTTCTAACAACACATCCCTTTAGCTGTCTGAATTTTAGCATGAGCTGCAGTGCAGAAGAAGTGGGTACATATACTCAAAGATAATGTTTTAAGTTTTTATCCATTTCCTTATTTATTATTTTTGCCCATCCCCCCTTTGCAGCTGAAACACTTGAAGGGTGGTGGAGGGTGGGATTTATAGCCATGAACAGGGTGAGGTTTCTTGGGGGGAAGGTTTGAAGTTTGTGCAAGTTCAGGGAGCTGAATTAATTATTTTGTATACACTTTCCCTATTTCAGACTTGCAGTTTCTGAAGCTCTGAGCACAATTCAAAGAGCAGAGGAGATTTTATCAGTGCACTGTGGTCCGCAGAGTACTCAGATCCAGGAACTACAAGAGATGAAGACCTGTCTGTTAGAGCTTCCCAGAAGCATCCTTCAGAGGACTTAATTTCCCTATCAAAGGAAGATTCAGTGTGATCTTTCATCAAAGCTAAGTTTCATGTGGTAAGGTTGTCATGTAGTACAAGCTGGAAACCTGTGTGTAACAATAACTGGAGTGAAATCTAAGATGCTCTTTAGGGATACAATTGTAAATAAAATGACCAGTTCTAACATGAGGGGTCTGTGTGTGGTATAGTGCAAATAGATGCTGCTGTAGGATTTCTGCATGCAGGTGAAGCAAATGCTTGAGATGCTTATGTGTATGTGTGCTTCTAGAGATATGAACCTCCCACGTGTGGAATTCTGTTGGTCATGAACATTCAGTCATCCAGACCAAAGTGCCTTTTACTTCTAATGCTACTGACGCACTTCCATTCTTGTCAGCACGAAACATAAATGGTTGGAATGGATGAGGCAGCTGGCTGGGAAGTGCAAACTCACGAGCTGTAAGAACTGCAGAACTTGGAGGGCTACCAGAGCAGATCCAGCAGTGATTAACAGCTGGCTTCAGCTTGGTAGATGGGTTAGGGGAAAATACAGTATACACTAGAGTGGTGTTTGTGTATAGGAGAGAACTGCACTGGGAATCCATCTAGGGAAAATGGGAGCGTGAAGGTATGTGACATAGGCAGGACAGTCTTTCAAGGGAGAATACAGGGGCTTGTGGAGAGTAATAGCAAAAGCTCTTTTATTGCAGCATAAAGGCATAAGATTTGCAAGTTGTGTCTTTGTGCAGCAGAGCAGGGAGCCAGTATCTCTCCCAGTACCATCCTTTCCACTCGAGCGCTACCACTGCAGATTACTGTGAAGGGATTTAAACACTTCTGGGGTCCAGGATTTTGCCAATAAAGAGGAGGGTTCCAGTGGTATCATCTCGCAGCACAAGAAGAAATGGCCTGTCCACATGATACTCTATGGGGAAGGTCAGACGAGCAGCATTCACCCCAGGATTTGGTGTGGATTTTTCCCCATCTTCGTTAAGCTCCAGAATTGCCTTGTGTTGCACATGAGATAGCTTAATAGGTTTGGCAGAAATCTTAGTAAAGTCAGGTGATGTGAAAAGTGATTGGAGCCCTGGAGGAAAGAAAGAAAATTCCATTAACTAAAAGCAGGTGGGAAAGCAGCACTGCTAATTCTGTGATCCAGGAGGAAATGGCTGTTCAGGCAGTTTAATGGGGGTAACAGAGAGAAGCTTACATCTGTTTGTACTGTGCTTCTCCCTCTTAATCTCAAAAACACTGTATGAGCTTGGTGGAAATATCTGATAAAAAGCTGAGGAGTCCTGGACTGAAGTGGTTTAGTTGTTGCTGAAATCTGTACAGACTGAGCATGGTACCAAACTAATAACCCACCAGCATCATATTCCCCTGTGAGCAGGAAGCAGCTTGCCTACTGCTTTCAGACCTGACAGTCTGTAGGGAGAATGTGATGTACATACTTGTCTCCTTTAGAGTGTTGCCAAGTGCCTCTTCGTAGTTCAGCTTCAGTTTGGGCAAGCTTAGCACAGCATGCACTGTCTTCAGCTCCCTGTCTACATCATGAACAAACTCAGAAGTGAGGCTTTCCTCAATCAGAGTCATATTCTGGGTCACCTTCGTAGGCAGGAAGAACATGGCGCTGACTCCTTCTGTCAGTGGCAGCTGGGCAATCTGGAAGACCAGTTATAAATAAGAAAGGGACATACCCCATGGACTGGTACACCTTCTTTGAACTCATACTACAGCAAAAGATTTGTTGAAAGAAGTAAAGATTGAAGAATTGTGTGTCCTGCCCCTCTTGCCCAGCTTTAAGTAGACCAATACAGGCTAGTAGGATCTGTGCATCGTTTAAATTCTGCACTGGTTATCACACAGCCAAGGTAAAAGCAGAAGGAATATTCTAAGAATCAACAAACTGCCTTTCAAAATAGGGATTGCAAAACTAGCCTGATGGGTGGAGCAAGGCTGTCTTGTGGAATGGCTTAACAGCTAAGTGCAGCTGAGCCTGTTCCTCAGTAGGTTTAGATCTTGTGCAATATTTGCTGTCTGACCTTGCAGTTGAGCTCTGAGTCAAAACCATATCGCAGTATGGCTTTGGGGTCTGACATCATGGACACTTGCACAGTTCTGTCCTCATCCAGATGGAAGTCCTTCAGGACAGTCCTCTTGGTGTCAAACTTGGTTTTCCAAGTCCCTGTTTTTTGAAAAGATAAAATGAAAGATTTTCTGGAATGTTAAACTAGACACACATCTGTGGCTGAGAAGTCCTGTGCTTTATATATGATGAAGTATTTGTTCTTTAAAAGTTGAGGCACAAGTGAATGACAGAGATGGAAGTAGGCTGATTGAACTTATCGATTTACTGCCATTCTTAGGCCCCTCCTTTTCATCTGAGAATTGACTGAATGGGAAAGAAAAAATCAAGCCAGTGTATGGGTGGAGTAGCTGTTGGGAAGTTGATGTCTACTTATGTAATTACAAAACTATTTTAAAGGATAACAATTGTGTCAATGCACAGAAAGCACTCCTCTCTCCACCTTTGTTTTGCTCCTTGTCTCTAAGCAATAATTCTCTGGGACATGGGATTGTGTAGGTGCTGGCTTGGAGTGTGTTCCAGAACAGCTCTCCAGTATTTCCCTACATGCCTTCCACAGCTACAGTAAGGCTCAGCACAGCCTTTAACCTCTGCTTTCCCTAAATGTTAATACTCTGTCTTTTGTCATTGAGTTTTGCAAGCTTAAGCTTTCTTCTCTGGTCTGTCACCGCAAACAGGTCAAGATTCAGCTTCCCAAGAGTAATAATTCCTCTGCTGAGGACTAGTTCTGCTCAGGTAGCATGAATTTTTTTCTTGCTTATTCAACATGTGTTCAATCACTTTCTTCTTATATTCAGTACCTTGGCACTCTATTTTCACTGTTGGCAGCAAGGTCATTCCCTCACGTCTCTTCTAATGTGTGCTTAATAGACCTCCGTAACAAAGTGCACAGCATCCTTACCCTTAAAGTAAGCAGCCCCAGCAAGGAGAATGCTGACGTCTGTGGGCATGTCCTTCATGAACCGCAGAATCCTTCCCCTTGTCTGCTGCCGTACCCAGTTGTTGATTTCCTGGAGGTCTAACTGGGTGTTGCCACTTAGCGCCCTCAGACGCATTTTGTAGGACTTCTCTAGCTGGCTGGGGAAAGTAGATTTCACCCTCAGTCCTGGGAGACAAAAAGATTGATGTTGCAGTTAGAGCCCTTATCAAAACAACCTCAAGGCAGCAAATCGCAGTCTAAAGCACAGCAGCAGTTCTCTCGTAGAACAGAGCTGTGGCTGTGTGTATACTGAGACCTGCCATGAAAAGGAGTGACTGATGGTGCATGGAGGAAACTGAACCAAATCCTGAAACCAACCATGCTGGAGTATGGAATAACCCTCTACTGGGAAGTAAAGAAGAGAGATAAGAACAGAAGGCTTGGGTTCAGCTGTTCCTGCATCAGTCTTCTTTCTCCAGCTTTCTGTATGAGCAGAGCTTACTCAACCTATTGGATTTTGGGAACTAGCTGGTTTCAAAAGATAGCTGTTAGTTTTTTTCAGATGTTCACTGCATATCTCAAATATTTCTGCAAGGAATGAAACACAGAATACTGGCTGAATGCTGTCACCAAATAGGAAAATGTAATTTGTGATTCCTGATAGTTAGCAGCATCTGCCAGGAAACCTAGAGTGAAAGCAGAATCCTTACAGTGAGTTTCTTCTAGGTCTTCTGCATGCTGGTTGCTCTCTCACCAGTATCTTTAGTGCATGTTTGGTCTTCTCATTTATTTGCATGTACACAAACTTTCCAAGGCTTTATCTGGAGCAGGAGCACATTCCATGCACTGCCTGTGTTGTGGCTCAGCGTTATGTCAGAGCCAAGCTGTTAGTGTAGTGTTACTTGTCCAGTGTTTTCTACCTGCTGCTAGTTATGTAGGCAAATTCTGATAGAGGGAAAGGACTTTTACTTTTCTCCACGACGATGCGGGAGGCACTTTTCAGGCTCTTCTCTGGCCCAGTCACACTGGCCAGTAGGTCCTTGTAGGTGTTGTGGACCTCAGCTTTGTTAAGTAGATCGTAGAAGAGGGCACGAGAAATCACATCTTCTGTTCGTTCTCCAGCCCCTGCCAACAAGAAAGACAGCAGTACAGAGAAAGGCCTGTCAAGTCAAACAGCACGTGAGGAAAAGGAAGGGGCAGGAACTCACCGAGTGAGAGACCAGAAAGAGCAGTAGCCAGGCTGAAAGGAGACAGCAGCACGTTGGCAGTGGCTGTCCGGCTGGATTGCTGGCGGTACAGGTCATAGCCAAAGTTGGAGACTGCAGCTGCCAGCTTGTTTACAGGGCTCTTATAGAATGGATCTTCCTCTTCAACCTCACCGACAGCTCCATCAGTGGTCGGAGAGTTCTAGCAAATACAGGGAGCACTCTGGTTACACTTGCAGTTTGCAAGAACGGGTGCAATTACTATAAGCGTTTCAAAGGCAAACAATCTGCAGATACTCTCTTGTAATCCACAGAAGTATTAGTTTGATCTTACTGATACAGAGAGAGCATAGGAACAGTGACTTCACTTTAAAGTGTCCCAGTAAAGCGGAAGGTGGTGCTCAGGCTGGAATCCACTGTATCTGCCTCACAGTCATCTCCTGATGTAAGCGCTGCGGCTTTAACTACGTAAAGCAGTGGTTAGTCTCATTATGTTGCTAAATGAAAGCCTAGTTGATTTAGGAGGAGAGTGCTTAATCCTTCCCTAAGACTTTCTAAAATTAAATAATCTTCTCCGAGTATCTCTCCCTCGTTCTCTGTTGCTGTCTTCTACTTACCTGCCCAGTAGGTGAGTTCTGGGATTTACTTGGGATGGTTAGAAGACCCAGGAGAAGGAGAACTGCTGGAATCTGCATGCCTGAACCTACAGAGTAAGAACATGACAGTTAGTTTGAGTAACAGAGGAATGCATTTCCACCACTCCTGACTGCTGTATCTGGCTGTGACAGGAGCTGTGATGACATGCTGCTGCTTGTCCTTCTTGATTGTGAAATGCACACCTGATCTTTGCTGGGTTTTCTTCTCCTATAGCTTCAAGTATTCCGCCAGCCTTAGCTCCAAGGACTTCAAAACTGGGCAAGCACTCATGCCTGGGTGTGTCTGAACACATAAGCAGATGTGTGTGGCCCAAACCACACTGAAGCTGGCAGCTACTGAGTGCCAGGGTCCAGAAAAGCATTAAATCATAACTTCCCAGTTCTAGGCTAAAAATTAAATACATCAGAATGTATAGAAGCTAGCAAATCTATACTGTTAAGTGGGGCAGAAGACAAAAACTGACTGACTGTTGTTCTGGTAAACAATTTCCTGCCCCAGGCAGTAGTTTATCGTGATTCTTGTGTCTGCAAGCACTTGGAAGGCTATAGAGCCTATACGAGTGCTTTGCTTCTTATTTGCAGTTGGACGAAGGACCAAGAAGAGCTTTCTTAAAAGCCAGTGAAGAAAGGGCAGTGTGTAAATACCTAATGCTGGGCCAAATCTGGCGAACAGGTGAAAGTCAGAGCTTGGCTTATTCAGTATTTTAGAGGTGAGAGAGAAGCACGCAACCATCCAAAGCTGGTAAGCTTGCTCCTTCTGTAGAATCCACTCTTAATCACTCCATTGTTGGCATATGTGACTTCCAGCCAGATCTGTCTGGTGCAACGGGCAGTGTGTGAGCCAGGGTTTCACTGTGGGTGCAGAACTGCTGCAGAAGTGCCCCAGAGAACAGACGCCACTGCGGCTGGTCTAAAGCAATATTTATACAGATTCCCAGAAATTAAAGGAAGAGAGTTGTGTTTAACTAACCCCTGTGATCCAGGCATCCAGTGAAGCAGCAGAATGAACATGTGTTTCAGATTAACTGCAGCTATAAAGGAAATACGCCTACTGGTAGAAATACAACTTAAAGCCACGTGGCTACAACAGACACAGGTCAGGACCTGGTCTGCTCAGGCAGAGGCTTTCCTTCAGCACAAGGCAGTTCACTGCTGCTCTTTCCTGCCAAAACCCTTTTCTTCTGGAGGTAGTTCTGCCTTGGAGAAAACCGTATCACAGTGAGGTCATAAGTTTTCACGTATGTTTAGACAGCGTAACATAGAAGTAGAACTTTCTTCTCCCTGTGCTCTTGTATCTTGTGGCCTCTTGCTATACCAGCTGTTGGGTAGATGAGATTTTTCTGGTGCAGGGAATGCAACTCTATCAAGCGGATTTACTATGCTGGAAGAAACCAACATATTTGGTGGTATGATAGTGGGTACCATGTTGGGATTGCTTGTATTGTTGCAGAGTTCTAAAGTGAACAGGCACCATGCTGAAACAGAGAAGCTCTGCGTGCATCTAAGAGCAGGTCACAGCCAGGGCTCTGTGAGGATGCCTGCACCGAGCAGTCCTCGCATGCTGAGCAGAGGAGGTTTGGCACAGACCAGTCTGGAGATGAAGGTTTTCCATAGATCGTAACCTTTTCTCTTGAAAAAAAAAAGGCTCAACACAATCCCTGCTTCCAACTATACTGAGCTCCTGGGAGCACAGCAGCACAGATTGGTTCTGCAGATCTGTACTGTTTTTGCCAGTACTGTCGCCAGCTTCATATTTCTCAACCTTTGCCAAAAAACAATTTCCATTTTAGAAAGACAAAGCCTTTTTGCACTTGAATTGGTCCGAACATCTGGATTCTATTTGCACGTCCTTTAGCGCACAGACAGAAATGCAGAGAGAGAAGAATTTGGTGGAGCAAAGGTGGGATGGCTTCAGGAGTGCTATTAAAATCTGTAGCTGCCTTTAGAAAGAAGAGAAGGAGCAACAGCATGCAGCATGTGATGTTACAGTGAGAAAGATACAGAAAGAAAGTGTTGATAAATGTGCTGAGGAGGAGCTTTGTGCCGGGGAGTTGTCCATCTGAGAAGGCCTGCAGGTGCTGAGTGAAATGTTTTGCTTTCCTTCTATAGTGATACAAGTCTCAAATCGTTTATAAATACTTCTGATTTTAGGGGTCCTATGAAGCAGCACTGGTGAGTTCAGACTGCTCTCTGGGATTGCTCCACCCCTCAGCACTGACTACTTCTGAAGCATCGTGCAACCACTAGATCTAGAGGATCTGACTCCCACCTAAATTGTAAAAAGAAAAAGCCTCTTCCCAGCTGCAACACAGGTACTAGCAGGGCAGAAAAGGGAGGAAAAAAGGAGTCCCACTCCCTGAGCACACCTCTGCTCCAGAAGCACAGCGGTACCCAAGGATGCTGCTGGCTCCCAACCCTTGGTGACGCTGCTCACCTGATGGCAGTGCCGCTCTTTGACACCAGTGCCCCAGGACCCCCCCAGAAGCCCCCAGCCTCATCCTTGTGCCCTCTGCTTCCTTGGCTGCTGGCTGCCGAGGTGGGCAGCACACGCAGCCTCCTCTGCCCCTTACCTTGGGCTCCTCTCGGCCGCCACTGCCGCAGGATCCCAGTGAGTGTGAGCCGGGGACAGTGCAGGCTCAGCACAGCCACATCTGCTTTTTGCTGCCTCCCCAGCCCAGCCTTCAGCAGGCTTCAGGTTACAGCTTCCCAGGGCGCTCTTAAAGTGCTCTGCTCCCATTTTCTTTTGCTGTGATCCTCTTGCTTAACTTTCCAAAGCAAATGTGCCTTCTGTGATAAGGGCTTTCTAACAGCTGAAACGTGGGACTAAGCCAAGTGTACAGCCTGTACTTCCCTGCAGTGTTTGAGCAAGCCTTTTATTCCCTCACTTCTGCCCAGTGTCACATGAAGGAATTTCTTCTCTCTGTTAATACAGCATTGTTTAAAGATTTAATGGAGAGGCTTGTGAAGGGGAAGCAGGATTCATTTGCAGCTTAGAGCAGTTAAGGGGAAGGTCTTCAGAAGTGATTCTACCCAGTGACAGTTGCTAGTAAAGAAGTTATTAATGTACGTGTCTTAAAGTTTTGGGCCAAAAAAGAAAAGGAGTCTTGGTTAAAAAGAAGAAAGAAAGTTAATGTGGAGGATGTTGTAGGAGCTTATAGAGTGAAAAGTGATCAGGAGGAGGGAAGAGGCAGAGGCCATTATTTTTCATAATAGAAGAGTCCTGGGGAGCACTCATCAGTATCAGTATCTTTTTGGTGAGGTGGTTTTTTTTCATAAGTGTTGAACTGTAAAACTAGTTGCACCTCGATATTGAAGAAGATGAAAGATAAGTGGATTTTTAAGAAGTGACTGATAAATGAATGGACGACAGGTTCACTGAAGTCTAACGATGGTCAGACGTCACATCATGCTTAATGAGAGAACAGTTGTTTTTCTGTCCTGAGTTGTACTTCTTGGTTTTATTCCTCAGTCATTTGTTCCTAGCTCCTAGGAGAGATTGACACATCGCTGCCTGATCCAGTACGGCTGTTTGTCTGCTTGGAAATGCTGAAAGTAAATTGGGCAGTAATGTCAGTGTCCCTAGCCTAGGTTTGTACTGGGACATGTTTTGGGCTGCCAGCCTTGCTGCAAGCAGGTAACAAGGAGTTACTCATGGATGCTTGCCTTGGCCTTGTACAGTCGCTCAGATAAGAGGGAAGGATGGTTTCAGAGGAGCAGTAGCAGCTGTTTTTGCAAGGGGGAAAAGCAAATCAGGGAGCCTGCTTTGTGATTAGTCACTGCTTCAAAGGTGACCCTTTCTGACATGAAGAGCAACAGCTCTGCTCTCAGCTGCTTCTTGGCTTGTTTGGTGAGAAATCATCTGCAGAGATGTTTGTACTTGTTAGACTTCCATCGTCTGCTGGAAGACGAGAGCGTGAGCTGTGGAGATAACTTCTGATGTTGTTTGTCACTTCCCGATACAAATATGGCATTAAAATACATTTTATGGAAGAACATAGAGAATTGTTTTGTATCTTGTCTGTATCTTCAAATGAAAGCCCTTCTTTTTAAATAAAATCTTGGTGTAAAACCGTTTAAATGGACTAGCAATTGCATAGAATGTTATAGCCTGAAGCAAGCTTTATCCCTGCAGGTAGGGCAAGCATAACCCTGAGGTGGTGTGCTTGTTAATCCCCCGATGTCATTACATAAGTATCAGTTCTGTTAAATCAATAGAAATATCTTACTGTTGATTGTTTTGGATTCAAGAGAGCAGACAGCATGCTGTCTGAACAGTGCTGTGGAAGCTCTGGTATTGATATGAATTTGGTTTAGTAAGAAAAGAAAATGGATATTATTAAAGATATTCAGGCTTATTTGGTATTCTCAGCCGGTGGTGCAGGTGAGTTATGGAGCAGACGCTCTGTGCTAGTCGTGTTGTTTCAGAACAGCTCAGTCAACACGAAGGCTTAGCGAAGTGAAGTGGAAATTCCTGAGTGGAGACATTAATATTACTTTGCATTTTACAAACTGCCTCTTCTGCAGAGTCAGTGGAGTCTTAAGGATGGTGTAACCCATCATTTGTGCACCAAAGCACAGTCATGGGAGGCTGCTCTGCTGACAAATAAGATGAAATTAATAGTTTGACAAGAATAGCTTGGAGGAGGAGGAATGGCAGGAAGAAGGAAGATAGGAAATAAGAACCAAAGCTGTTCAGGAACCTGAGAATGAGAGGGGAAAAAAGCCTTACAGAAGAAAGGGAACTGGAGGGCAGAGTTGTGTAAAGGAGGGCTTGCACTTTCGCACAGGTTGCAGTGCAATAGAGTGGAATGACATTGCATTAGGAAAGAGAGACTTACCCAAGGCATGGGATGGTATTTCTGAATGTTAGAGATGAGTCTGTATAAATAAATGAAGTGTACCCTGTGGGCTAGAGCTATGCCTCTAGAGTAGGGCTAGATTCTTGTGGGTTTACTTGCTGGAATTATGTGGCCCCATAATTACACCCTCCTTTTGCAGGGGACGTGTCATTGCATTGGTCACAGGGGTGGGCATTATCTTTAGCCATTTTTCCTCTTTTAGACTACAAGAAATGTGTAATTGCAGCTTTGAGCCAGTACTTTTTATTCCCCAAAGTCTCCCGCGTCCCTGAAATTCGTGGTTAGTGAGTCAGTCCTCCTCTTATTCCAGCAGATGGTGCAGACTATTCAGGGACGGAGGCTCCCAGAAGCATTCTGCTCCTTCCTTGGAGGGAAGACAGACTTCCCAAGTTAGGAGAACTCTGCCAGAAGGATGGCCCTTGTGCTTTGTAACTGCTACTTCACAAAAACAGGGCACCATGCTTTTTATCCAGAGGCTGAGGGAGTCTGGAAGCAGAACCTGCTACGGACAACCATTGTGTTATATATAAATAACTGCAACATGGCAGGCGATGGTGGGTTGGTTTAACGTTTTCAAGTGGTAATGGATAGCTCCGTGGGGTGCAGGGCTCCCAGTAATTTTACATGGTAGGTTGCTCCAGCTGTGCACAGCTACATTAGAACAAGAAGGCAGGGAGCTGCGCCTTAATTCAAGGAATTCTGCCCATTTCACAGGGCCAGCTCTGAACAAGTGAGTCAAGCACACTCTGCAAGCAGTTATTAGACTCATCCTTGGACAGTCTTTACTGATTAGCAATTGTACCTCATAGCCCCCCTTATCCTCTGTGACAAAGCGTAGCAAAGAGCAGCTCCTTTGCAAGGGCCCCTCCTAACGTTGTATCTTTCATGTCCAGACTATTTTTTTCTCCTAATCTTTGCAATTATTCAAGTTGCTTGCCCGTTTCCTTTCCCTGTTGAATCTTTCAAAGCAACACCATAAGCAAATGCATTCTGCTTTACTCTTTATTATTCTGTCAACATAAAAATGCTTTATAAAATAAGCCTTGAAAAATCTAGCATTACTCAAGAACCTAGAATTATTTTCCAGGAACAGGACTGGAGATGATGGGACTGAGTCCCTCACTGCAGACCCTCCCACAGCAGATCCTAATAGCCAAGGAGTGGGAAAAAGCAACGTCTGAGAAGAGCTTGTGCCTGAAGAGGCTCTGACTCATCCCAGAGAAGGCAACTGGTTACTAGTCCACTTGATTTAGAGGTCATTTCCTAGGTGGGTACAAACAGACAGTTTATAGAGGAACACTGTGAGGAAGGCATGTTCACAGGAACCGAGGAAGGAAGAGCCATATTAATATTTCTGGCTGCTGTCCAAGCTGCCAGATGCTAATGATGATTTCAGGCTATACTGGACTCTAATAAGAGCTTAATAAAGACTCTAATAAGAGTCTGGGGACACAGAAATCTCCCTTCCAGGACTGAGAGGCAGAACAAGCTTTTCAGGGTCAGCAGAGGGGAGCTCCAGCCAAGAAAAGCTCGTCAGGGCTGGAATGGGATATCCCAGGACTGGTCTGTAGGGATGTGGAAAGGAAAACAAGCAAGGGATTGCCTTCTGTGGCCTCAAAGGGAGATCACCAGTGGTAGCTGGCCTCTCTTAGCTGGTCCAGAGGGTCAAGTAGCAGTCCCAGAACACACAGGTTTTGCTGTCTTATTTGGGCATGGGGTACTCATTGTCATCTGTTGCATCAGGCAAGTCCTGCAGCTCTTTTGTCTGGGGAGCAGCATTGGGGTTAGGGTTCTTTACGCTGCCTATAAAAAGTGGGATGCCCATTTCTTCTTCAAATATAATTAAGATAAATGGCCGGTCTAAGCTGAAGGCCGAGAGCGAGCGTGATATCATGACGCCGGTAGCAGCAGAGGCTTCCACCCCATCTTCTTTAAGCTCCATGGCAGACTGATGCTGTATACTGGATACGAAGAGAGGCTCATCTGAGATCTTCTGCAGGTTTGGGCTTACGAACAGCTCCTGGAGGCCTGCAGAGAAATGGGCCCAAGTCAACCTTCCCCACCAGCTCTGATTTTTGTCCAAGCTGGCTGAAGAAAGCAGTTCCCTCATCTGTTGTTACATGTATTGTTACATGTTGTTATTTATTTTTAAGCAGCTTGCAAAGCAAAGTGAATTCTATTTATTCTCATACTGAGAGCACAGTGTTTTATTTCAGTAAGCTCTCAGTTCTGGGTTTTGTGATCTGCAATCTCTCGTAGCAATTTTTATGCTCTGGATCCATTTTCAATTAGAAAAAAAAGAGATAAGTTGACACATGGCAGGAAGTTGGTCTTGGCTACGAATAGGAGAAGCTTGTAAAGATGGGAAGGAAGTGAACACTGCTGCCTTCCCCATAGTATCATCTTGTTGGAGCAAAACATTTGGTGCCAGGCAAGCAAAGAGTAAGGAGGAGGAGAGGAATAATGAATGTGAAGGGGTTTTGATGTTATCTGGAGCAAGCTGTGAGGCACAGCTTTCGAAACAAGGATGGCAATTTTTAGTGTTAGTGAACATATGCCACAGAGATTGATCAGACTCGCTTATTCTGCACAGATCCTGTCAGAGGCCTTACCCATGCGGCTGAGAACACTGTTGAGTTCCAGGTGGTAGTCCAATTTTATTTTGGGTATCTTCACTGTGGTGGGCACCTCTTTGGGGAAAAGCCTGCATAGTTGTCTATAAGGGAAGTTCTCCAGCACGTGAGAGGTATTCCAAGTGTACTGGTTTGGCACAATGACCACAAAACTCATGTTACCCTTAAAGGGAAACTTGGCCACCTGGAAATAAAACCGGACAGAAGAATTTATGGAAGAGGAAGGAAAGACCAGAAAGTGATGCTTTGAATTCACTCTTTCTGATTTGTCTACAGAGCCAGCCTGGACATAGGACAGAAACAGCAGCTGGGAAAGTGTCCAGTTTCTTCAAGGGGGGGGAAGTTTGGTTGAATAACAGCATCAGGTTTTAGTACAGGGCCACAGACTGGTAAGGAGGGAACACGTGGCAGGATGGAAGCTGACAGACACCGTACCCATACTTCTAGCTGCATCCCGAAGGATTCCAACAGTACGTTGTAGGGGAATTCCTTTCATTATGTCCTCATTCGTTTTTAATTCAGAGCTTTAAAACTCCGTTAGTTCTCACTTAGAGGGAATACCTGTTTGGGTTATTTTTCCAAAAACTGAAAGCAGAAATTCAACGTTCTTAATGGAAGCAAGGACAAAGGATCCCTATTGAAATGTTACGTGTGCTATCCTCGTTAAAAGGTACTTGGTTTTTGGACAGAGTAGCAGGAGACAGTGAAATAAAATAGCAAGAGGAAATTCCAGACAAAACCTGTATGCACCTGAATGTCCTGGGACTCCAGTGTGAACCAGCTCAAGGGGTACCGCTGGGCTTTCATCATCTCAACCGAGACCACAAAATCATCGTCCAGGTGGAATGCATCTGGTGCAGTGAAGCTCGCATCAAATTTATTCCTCCAAAACCCTGTCAAAATTCAAGTTGAGAATCCAATGAAGTTTCCTTTTGGGTAGGAGAATAGGACCTGCAAACTGCTTAGCTGACGCTCTTCCTGTCATGAGTCCTCAGACAAAGCAGCAAGCGGCCAGGCACGTAGGAATGCAGTGAAGGCAGCACCAAGGCTGCAAGAACCCTAGCAGCTGGAAGCCCTTATCTTCCAGAGGGATTATAGAATAACAAAAGGAACTAGGATTAATCCTGGTGCTTCAGTGTGGGAGATGACTGAAGGCTATGGAGATAAGCAATGTATGTTTTAAGCACTTTGAAAAAAAGAGGAGTGTTGCCTTTATGCTGCGTACAGTGAAACAGTGCTCCGAAACCAAGCCAAAACATTTGCAGATTTACCACGGACGTGTTTGGCCTTTGTTTTGATGCACAGCCCTCAGGAAGTTAAAAGAGGAAGATGCGCCCAACCACCATCTGTAGTCAGAAATCCACAGGAGCTGCTCTGAGCTGTATGGTTGGTGCATAGTGGGTTGCATGTGACCTGGTTTGGTTAAGCTGAGCAGTGATGCGCTGCTGTCTGGGATCCTGAACCAGGATGTAAAAATACCACAGGTTCCACCTGCTGTATTCTGGCTCTGTAGTCAAGTAACATTTTTAGCACTTGTGAAACAGTTGGGGATCATTACTGTAAAGAAATCAAAGTAAGAGGAAAGCAGATGAACAAGAAAAGAACAAGCAGATTGACTATCAGGAAGCAGTAAGAGGAGATGCCATTCAGCTACAGCGTTGGCAGAAAAAAAACAGTAGATTTCTAACTATTCCTCGAGATGATCAGGCTAGAGAAGTAAGACCTGTGGAGCTCACCGTGGAAATGGATTGCATTGAGCAAGAGCATCACTGTGTCTCCAGGGAGCTGCTGTAGGAAGGTGGGTATTTGCCCATTAGTTGCCTCCTTTACCCACTTGTTTATGGCCGTGAGGTCATCCTCACTGCTCCCAGAAAGGGTCATAGGCTTTGCCCCATAGAATTTCTCCGACTCCTCCAGGAACTTCTCTTTGACCTCAGATCCTGGCAGAGAGGAAGAATTGCATATGAAGTCACGAGACCTTCTAGAAATGCACTCAGTAAGCCAGCCAGTGACATGCCACTGCCCAGGGAGAGCACGCAGGGCAACAGACATCTCCCCAGGATGGCACTGCACTCTGTCACCGAGAGTTTTGTCCTGCATCCCTATGGCCCTGTGCCAGCTCTCACCTTTCTGCAGGTACACACGTGATGCAAGGCTGAGCGTGGCTCCTGCCAGCCTCCTGTGAAGGCTGCTAAGCATGTGGTGGAGGCAGGGCACGGATTCCAGGTGCATGGCCTCCAGCAGGTGCTTCTCTGTCTGATTTGCTGCTCCTAAAGCAAAGTCAAATCCCCGTTAGTTCATGCCTATGTAGTGGAAAACAGGGACATTAATTTGAGTGCCTCATTCTAGAAACATACTGTGTCGTACAAGAGATTAGAGAAATCTGAGAGTAGGAGCCCTCTGAGGGCAACTTCAATTGTAGTAGTACCTAATTAAAGCTGCAAGAATGAGATTAAGTGGAAGGTGACGTATTTAATCTTTGCTTTTTGCACATTGGTTCCCAGTGCCTCCATCCAGGAGGGAGGGGTTCAGGGAAGGGAAGAAACAAGTGCTGTTATAGTGAGTTACCTAGTGCCAGGTTAGACAGGGCAAGGGCAATGCTGAGGGGAGACAGGATCACGTTGTTCCCACTGGACTCTTGCTGGACCTCTCTCAGGAGATCAATGCTGAATCTCATCAGACCATTTGCTAGCTTCTGGCTCTTCTTCCAAGTTATGTCACAGCTTTCCTCTTCATCCTCTCCTTCCTCTTCAGAAGAGAAGGTTTTCCCAGAGGGTTCCTGTTCGTGACAGCTGACAGCCCTAGCTGTGGCTTTATCTCCTGGGCTCTCCTCATCCCCATTTTCAGCTGACGTGGAGGTGGAAGGTGTTGTTCCATAGATCTCCCAGATGTCTGCCAGCTTTGCATTCGGCAGGCTTGGGATGGCTCCCGGCAGAGCAGACTCTTCATCTCCGCCACTTTTCAGGTTCTGGGGAGAAATGAGAAGGAGATAGCACTGGGAAAGCAGGAGTCTTACCTCCTTAATAGGTATGACTATATAACTAGACAGGTTGAGAAAATAACATCTCTGCTCTCACGGAGTATTTGCTTCAGTTTGCCTTTTAACCCTGATGTTAATGGCACCGCGATGACTTTGGAAAACCGCATCTTTTATGCCAGGAAAATGGACTTGAGTGAGGGTTCCTCCTCTCCTGCCCTCAGGACCCACTCCAGGCTGTGGGGGCAAGAGCCACCATCCGCTCAGCGCTTGTCCTATGCTTCCCTGTTTATAGATCCGTCATCCTCAACCTTGATTTCACCTTCTCACGTATTTTGGGACTGCAGATCTGCCTCATGCGCTGGTCAGCACCCTGTGCTGCTGTCACAGCCTTGATCCGTTCTGGCTCAGATCCTCCTCCAGGCATCTGTCTCTTCTTGACTTGTCTGGTTTATTCCATCCCTTTTCTCTCCAGATTCCTCATTTTCCAGTTGTCTAAGCTTTAGCCTATAGCACTGCTGCTGCTGTCCTCACATTTGCATGCCCTTACACACATGCTTTTTTTCCTCAGATCTTTCTGTTCCCACCAGTATCCGGATGACTTTCCCCTGCTGCAGGAGGAGCGCTGCACTGTCAGAGCCAGGCACAATGGGTAACATCAGCTATGAGTCTTCCTCCCTCTCACCCTCATATCTAGCTAATTTCTTCATCTTCCCTTATCAGAAGTGAAATAATTCACTTACCCAACCCTGTGCAGTCAGCCACTGCCTTTTACTCCATGTGCTGCCCAGCTGCCCGGTCTGGAGCTTCCAACACAAAGGAGCAGAGCAGCAGTGGGTGAGGCAGGAAGAGAAGTCTGCACAAAATGGACTTTCTTATTGCGCTGACACTGCTCAATTGCGCTGCTTGGGCTCATCCTGGGAAACCACTGCAAGTATCACAGTATAGCAGCAAGTCCTTTGGATGGAACCAGCCATTGCTTACCTTCAGATCCACAGCTTTGTCTGAGGAGAGATGCTGTTGCTCAACAGCATGTGCCAAAGGAAGCTGGAAAGAAAAACAAAGTCAGCTTTCAGATATTTCCTCTGAATTTCCAGAGCCAGCTGACTCTGCCTTCGCTCCTAACACATTCCCCTGGGCCAGGTCAGAAACTGGCACCAGCCTGGCTGCAGCAGTCCTGAGGTGCTATAGGAGTGCAGGGGCAAGCTTTAGGATGCAGAAACTGAGACTGGAGGGTCCACTGAGGGGACGTGGAAATGAACAGGAGCTGGGGGAGGCTGCAAGTGCTGGATTTGTTTAGAAAGAGGCTGGGTCAGAAGGGTACAAAATACCCTATATATTCTGTAGACAGTTTTGCAATCTCAGATCTGACAGGGATCCAGGTTTAAAACAGAGAGAGAAAAAAAAAAGCAGTTATTAAAACAATGTCCTGCTAAACCCTGAAAGTCACGGTCACTACAAACAATTGAAGCCAAGTTTCCAAAAATTTTCTGCAGAAATCCACTTGGGTAATGGAGATATCTACAGTAATTATAGATGGGAAAAGCTGAGAAGCCTTTCCATGCTGGGGTGCAAGCTTACCCCACAGCAGAGGAGCAATCTCCTCCACCACTCAGCAGAAGCACTGGGCAGCGTTTGCCCCGCAGGCTGGAGCACAACTTCTCTGCCCTTGCCCTTGCCCTGCGCTGGCTGGGAGAGAACCTCAGGAAGGCTGGAAGGGAACAACTTACCCTTGGATGACTGTGCAGAGCAGACAGGGAGAGCAGCAACAGACCCCAGAGCAACACCATATTTCTGGAACAGAAGGACCAGCCGAGAGAGGAGTTATTTCCAGCTGCCTGGCAGCAGCAAGCTGAGCCTAGTCAGGTCTACAGGGAGAAAATTATCAACCTGGCCAAACAGGTTGGCGCAGGAGCTTGCAGAAAGCAATAAGGAGATGAACAATGCTGCACAGAAACAACACAGGACTCCTGGGTCCAACGCCAAGGCAGCGAAATCAGAGAGGAACAGGGACCTGCGCCGGAGCAGAGCTGTAACCACAGCCAGGCTCTTTACATGACCCTCTTCTGCTTGGAACCTGTGCTGCTGACCCCAACACCCTCATTCATCTGGCCTGCGAATGGTATTTCCCTAATCAGTCCTACACACACCGTGCATGTGGGAGAGGACAAGAGCCTCTGCTCCTTCCCTATGCAAACCACTGAGGTACGGGCACAGCATCGTCTTGGCTGTGCCCAGCTCTTGGGAGAAGAGCTACTGACCTGCCTCAGCAAGTGCTGCCTGGAAGGGGCTTTGCAGGTAGAAAGCAAGATACCAGAGGGATTTACCAGCAGTTAGTCCTGGAATAGAAAGTCCTCCCCTTCCCAGCACTTTCCTTCCCCCTTTGCTGGCAAACTCAGCCTCTCCCACCCCTGCACTCCAGTTCCAGTATGGGACAGTGGGAGCTTCCAGGGCAATCAATGAAACCCCACCCACTCCCTGGCCACAGCTTCGACCAACTACTTTTCCTGCTCAAACAGAAATAACCCATCTTCTCCTTAACATAAACACTACATGCCAAAACCCAGGCGTCGGCATGGCTGCCATCCACTTAACTCCTGGGGCTGCTTTTCGCTCCTGGAGCAGTCCCAGCTTCAACCCAGAACTCACTGAGCTGTGACTGCTTGCCCAGCAGAAGCAGCAAAACTTGAGACCGTTTCATTCCCCCTTCACCCAAAATCCTGCTGCCATAACTCCCTCCAAACACCCCTATGCCCCCCATGGCGCCAAACCTTTAACTCACCGCCAAGTTCACTCTCTCCCTGACAAAACCACTAATGCTCATTGGAAGAGCCCTCATTTACCATCAGATTCTCCTTCATTTCTCCTTACCTGAGGCTGTTGGTGTCCACGTTGGAGCTGGCACCTGCGTTAGCCCGACCGACAGCTCTGCGTGGGGCACAGCCTCCTGCCCAGCCCAGCCCTCCTACCCGCCGACCTTCGGCACCACCCCCTATTTGGGAATTTGGCAGGCAAATATTGACTTACAGCATCCTGTTAAACATTTGTTTGGAGCAGGAGAGAGAGTTTGCGGTGTATTTGGGGATGGGGAGACAATTTTATGATGCTGTAACATTGCAAGGCGACGTTAACCTTGAGTTTACCAGCTCTGAATCACGTTTGTGCTGATGGGAAATGCCAGCTGTTCCTAGCAGCAGCTCTGCTTTCCACGTACTCCCTGTGCTGGGAATGCACCCTTTTATTCATAACTCCAGTGCAAATCTAGGGCTTGGTATTTACTGCCACAGGGCTCTCTGGTTTTGGAATTTTCATTGCAGAAAGCTTTGGATGCTTCCTTCCTCTGGCCCAGATGCTGCAGCAAACACGAGGCTCTGTGTTCAGCAGATGGTGGGTGCCCAGCGCCCTGCAGCAGCGTACCCAGGCAGCATGCATGGGCATCTGAGAGCAGCTGGTGCCTCCCCGGGGCACAGCAGGAACCAGGGGCCCACAGCACCACTCTGGTAAGGAGAAAAAGTCTCAGGGACAGGCAGAACTCCAGCAGGGCTGTCCAGGAGCATGTGGTTTTGTGCTGTATGCAGGAAAAGCAGTAATCCCTTCCCAGCATGGGAAATGGCTCTGGCCATGTCCTCGGTGCGATGGGAGATCCTAGGAAGGATTGCAGCACTTGCAGTGATCCTTCCCGTGTGACAGGCTCATGGTTTCCAAACACCCCAAGAAGTGGGAAGGAATGGAAAGTACAGATCTGTGTTCTGCAACCAGAAGCTACTCCAGGATGTAGCGCTGCAACATGGGGAGCTACTTCCCTTTGGAAAGCAGATCGTTTGCAGCAGGAAATCCTACCTTACATCCATGGCATCTTCACAGCACCCCTCCTCCAGGAACACAAGCGATACCTGAATGCAGAGCTTTAGCCTTGGGTGCCAGAGCACAGCTACAGCCACTGTGCAGCATTGGCTCCCCCAGCACACCCAGCCCTGCACACAGCATCCCCACACACACTTCTCTGCATCTCTTTCAAAGAGTTTATTAGAAGTCAATATTTACATCTATTGCAAATGGTTAATAGGCAACACGGGACTGAGAGCTCCCCTTGGATGGGGAAGGATAGCCAGGGCCAACTGCTCACCACCACACCCCTCCCTGAAAGCACAGGGCAGCTTCCCAGCTCCCTGGCAGCTGGATGGGTGCCCCGTTCCACTCTCAGGACAACCCACAGCAGGCTCCTCCTCTGCTCAAGATAAGAGCTTCCCGCTCCCCTGATAACAAGAGGGATGGATGGGAAAAGGGCTGCAAGAGAAATGAGGCAACTGCTCCTGCTGCTGGGTCAAAGAGCACTCTCCTCACCTTTGGGTCACACAGGAGTGGGAGCAGACAGTGCTGTCCCAAAGGGAAGGTCAGAGGAATGCCATTCTGGATTGTGATCTCAGGTTCTCAGCCTGTGGTGGGAAGGGGTAAAACTGAGCACCTTTTTGCTGTTCTGTCTTCCCCAGAAGCCTGAACACAGCACAAAGGAGAGCGGAGAGGATGAGAAAGGGAATTTCTTGAGGAATGCTGCCAATGCATAGCACACAGAGCATTCCTCAGCCCACTGATAGTTACGAGATGCAGTGCAGCTAGGGTAGGAACCAGCAACAATCCACCCCTACCTTACAGCTCCAGAAGCAAAAATCCTGATAGAAGCATCCAGTTCTGGCCTTCAAGACCACCCCTCTGCAGTTCATTCCTAAATCACAGGACGAAGCAGTACAGCAGATAGGAGGGTTGTGCCTTGGCTGACTTGCATTCCTGCCTTTGCTCTGGAGCCAGTAAGGCAACAAAAGAGCTCTAGTTAACCTCTCCTCCTCCTATACAGGCTCTCACTCAGACAGCAGAACCTAAAGTTAACAGAGTGCATCCTCTGGGCTTTGAACCCACAGATGGCAGGAGGGGATGTGCCCAGCAGCACGCAGCTCCAAGGGATGCAGTGCCCGCTTACGCTACCCTTGTTGGACAACTCAGTGGTTCAGGAGCAGAGTGTGAAGGGCAAGTGCAGATGGCAGTAGCTATACATTTCTATTTGTGTTGAGGGCAACCTCTTACCCCTTAACGGAAGGGAGGAGGATGCCCATGGTCCACGTTTCTCTGGAGGGCAGCTCACAGTCCCCTGGGGATCAGGCACACACGGTACGGAAAGCTCCAGACCTCTCTGCAGGGGTGACAGTGACCTACAACGCCCAGTATTTCTCCCAGCAGCAGTGGAGGTTTCTCAGTTATGGCTTTCTTTTTTTTTCTTTAAGATAGAGAAAGAGGTTAGGGATACTTAACTGAGTGCTCACTAACAAGGACACCTCCCTCCTGCATCCTCCATTCAGAAACACCTAACTCTGCCTCTTCTATCAGCAACACCGCTGGCTTTCAGCTATACTACCAGAGCTGTGGGACAGCCACAAGCTCCTGGGCTGGGGTTGCTATGCCAGGAGGCGTATCACACCATTGTCTGAGCCCAGCAGGAGGTGGCATTTCATGGGCAGCACTGCCAGGCTGGTCAGAGTACCCCGGAAATTCTCTGAGCTCAGCTTGGTTGTGCTGACGGGCAGGGCTGAGGACTCCAGCATGGAGTAGACACCAATCTTGTTGGCCACGGTGCCAGTCACCACTTCATTGCTGTAGAGGTCAAAAGCATGGATGGGTTCAGATGCTGATTTGTAGTGGTGCAGTGGTTTCTGCTCCAGTTCCTTCCAGACAGTCATGGAATGATCTGAAGAGGAGCTGATTAGCACGTTGCCCTCTGCAGCCTGTGGGACAGACGTTGAATCAACATTCTTGCAGTAAAAACCCCTAAGCTCACCCTGGAAATGAGATGAGCAGGTAGCTGCAAATAGTCCAGCAGTCCCCAGTGCAGTCCCCTAGGACAGCCCCAGCCATTTCCAAGCAGCTGGCAGTACTGAACAGTATTAACAAGGCATGCAGGTGGACACCACAAGCTACAGGACTCTGGTCGCTGTTAACCTCCTCCAGCACTATTCAAAGTGTTCAAGAGATGAGCTGCAGCTTTTCTCAACAAGCTGCTGATACTCCTCTGATTCATCACCTGTTACTACTGCAGCAGGTAGAGATTATTGCAAGGCATCCCTCTCCATTAAGCCACCTGCCATGTTGTTTTCCTTCTTATGGACAAGGAACCGGGGAGCTGAGCAGAAAACACTGCTGAAGACAGAAGCATGGCATGCTTATTAGCAGAGAGAGAGTGAGAGAGTAAACAACCCACCCTGGTGAACTTTGTTTAAACTGCATTGGGTCGAGGACACGAGCCCAAACCACTGCTCCCTGAGTGGGTAAATATGGACAAGAGTTATTCATTAGAGGGATGCTCCCCACAGGGAGCTGACAGCCCCAAGGAGAAAGCCTCCACCAGGACACGTGGCTGCTCCCAGCCCATGCTGCAGACCTGAAGATGCTTGGGAAGGCTACCTCTGTCCAGCACAGGTTGCACCAAGAGCATCTGCTCATAGCACGAGCCATAGGACATGAGAGCCTGAGCAGATGCTTAGGGACACAGCAAAGGATGGAGGAAAGCCCTGAGGTCCACAGGATGGACTGATAAGCTCTGCCAAGCAGCACATATCAGAAGGACCAGCAAGGCCCAGGAAGCAGCCCCCCACCCCGATCCCTGCCGAACCACTCACCTTGATCTGCAGGATGTCTCCCTCGTGGGCAGGCCACCCCCGCATGATGAGTCCCGTCCTGGTGTCCAGCAGCACAATGAAACCAGAAGAGAAGCCAGCCATAACGCTGCGCCCGCTGGGGCTGACAGCCAAGCAGCGGATCAGCCCAGCGTTCACCCCGCTGGCCAAGCGAAACTCATGCTGCAAGACAGAGAGAGAATCCAGCTACCAACGGGCTGGGGGACCCAGCACTTATGAGACAAAAGACTCTGAGGCGCAGCTGGCTTTCATGGAGTCATCACAACTGGCTTAGGATCAGCCACAATTGCATTATTAAGCACATGGTTGCCATGGGGGAGCCTGAAGGGATGTGGCTTGCAAAACAACAGCCTCCATACCTGTAATCCTGGCTTCCTGTGGTCAATGAAACGCAGCACAGAGTCTGCACTGGCCACAGAAATGCTGTGATAAGGAGGTGGCATGGTGGTCACAGCTGTGATGGGGGCTTTGCTGTCCAACTCATCAAAAGTCCGGATAAGTTTGCCTGTGAATACACGACAAAGATGACAGAGCTTGTAAATGTATGGAGAAGCTGTATGGCAGATCTCCAGTCCCTACGGTGGGGAGCCATCAGAATTAAGGCCCCCCTGTCTACAAGGACTGGACCAGCTCATTCCAGGCTGCCCTTGCCCCTTCCCTTCTTACCTGTGAACTGGTCCCAGATGTGCACAGTCCCATCACAGCTCACTACGTGCTGCGATGCCTCCAGCTGGCTCACGTAGAAAACAGACTTCTTGTGTTCAGAGTAGGTGAACCGTGGTGGCACCTCGCTGGTACCATCCCCATAGTTGTACAAGGGCCAAAGGCGGACAGTTTTGTCCTTGCTGCCACTAAGAAAGAAGTCCTCACTGCTGAGTGGTGCCACGCATTTGATGGCTCCCGAATGCCCTGAGAAACTCTGCAGCTTGATCTGGTGGAAGTGGAAGCGGGGGTCATGCTGGCTCACCCCAATCTCGTACTGCCAATACGCCAGCCAGTTCCCACACAGCATGTGGGTGCTGCGAGGAAGGTCATGCTTCAGGGTGTTTTCCTCAGTGGATGAGCTGGGAATGAAGCCATCAGTGCCAGCACTGAGGCGAAGTAAGCCCAGACCCTCACGCTGCGTGTCCACAGGAACTTGGATGCGGTTCCCTACCAGCACGCTCCCAAAAGTACCGGAGTGACTGTCCTCCTGGGGGCTGGAGAACGCTTCTGTCCCTCGCATATCTTGGTCTGAGCCTGCCATGCTCGGTGCTTGCTCCAGGCCAACCACCTGCAAGTTCTTTGGGTTCACATTCTCCAGGTAGAGACTGGCCAACTTCTCAACCAGCAAGTGGTTGGGCACAACAGTCCGGATAACATCACCTGAAAAAGAGAGGAAATAGCGCCCAGGGAAGGAACCTCCTCACCATCATCTCCTACTACCCACAACAGAACAATGGTCAGCACATGGCCATTGAACACAACTTCCCACCAAGCCAGCCACACGCTGTTCCCAGCCAAAGCAGCCTGAAGTCCCAGTGGGCTTCCTGACCTCACAAGCAGACCAAACCACCATGCAGAAGCTGTGGGCTTCCCCAGCCAACTTACGCTCTTTGACTTCCCAAGTTCAGGTCAAGCACGAGCACACAGAACAAAGAGCTCTAAGAAAGAAGGTAGCCAAGCCATACCTAGCAAGCAAGAGAAGGGGATGTAGGTGATGTAGGCCATCTCAGGGTTAAACACCTTCTGTAACTCCATCAGCACTGCCGGATCCAGAGCCAGCAGCTTCCCTCCCATGAGGGGCACCTCCATCACCGGCACCTCACAGCCGCTCAGCGACTCCGCTGTCAATCCCTGGTCAGGAGAAAACAGGAATACTTCCAAGATCAGATGCTCAAACCACATCATTACACAAGCACGGCCTGGGCCGGGCATTGCTGACACCAGTGCTGGTGTATGCAGCAGGTATGCCCACCACATTCCTGCGGCTGCGTGCTGGGATGTGGCAGGAGCACCCTGTGCATATCACTGACCTGGTCCTGCAGCTCCTGCAGCAGTGAGAACGCTCCGAAGAAGTTTCTCACCGTGTCACTCAAATGCTGCTGCACCATCTCCTGCCCGATGCGCAGGCAGATCAAGGCAATTAGGCTGATTGTCTTAACGCACAGGACAACACGGGCCTGGGCACCACTGGGGAAACTGAAGAGGACATCCATTACCAGCTTGCCCTACACATACCCCTTTTTCCCCTCCTCTGCCTCCTGCTTTGTGTTTTCTGGCCTTATCAGGTCTTGAGCAGCACAGGCTCTATAGATGAACCATATCCCAGAGCAAGGACACGCTCATCTGGGTGCAACCAAACAGACTTGTGCAAACTGAGGCTGAAGGCACAGCCAACTGCAGCACTCACCCGACAGACAGGGAGGTGAGGAAGCCCAGCACCGGGAGCAGCACCTCCTGGCTGATCTTGGGGAGAATGTCCATCAGTGTGGTGTCTGACAGACACACCACGATCTTCTGTGTCAGCGTCACAGCAGCCAGCAGCCCTGCCTCCTTACGGCTGTTCAGCCGGCCGCCGCCGGACCCACCGCCGGGTGCAACCTGCAAAACAAGTTCCAGGATCGCCTGAGCTCGGCCTCAAAATCCAGCATGGCAGCGGCAATGGGAGAGGAACCCAAGCAACAACTCAAGGCTTGTACTCAAAGGATGAGCCTGAACCAATGGATGGATGTCAGGACAAAAGAGGAGCCTGGAGAGAGCTGAATGTGACACCTCCAAATTACATACACTCTCTGGGGGGGAATCTCCCTGCAGGCTGCTCCTGCAGTTGGGAAATTCATAGAGAAGATGGACAATCCTGGACCAGCCCAGAGCACCACCAGCCTGGACAACACAGGAACAGAGCAAACCTATGACATGAGAGCGCCTCGCTGCAAGAACGAATGTCTTCATCGCCTGCTACGGTAACCCTGACTGCTGAGGAACATGCATGAAATAGCCAAGGCAAAGTCTGGACAAACCTGTCAACTTCTGGAAATCCAGCTGCTCAGAACTTTGTGAGACAGGAGCACATCCTGTTTCTGGTTACAGCGATGCCCAACAGTTCACACTATCAGCAGCAAGACCATTAGATTTATCTACGTTGCCCTCTTTCCTAACTCCTCGACAAACCAAACACCCAAGAAAAGAGTGCCAATAACAAAAGCCACAAACAATTCCCCATTTCCTCTCTATTTCTTGTCCACCTGCCATCTTCCAGCTCATCACAGAGGCTCTTCCCCTCACAAAATATCCGCTCTGCCAAACGCTCCAAGAAGGACTGACTTTATCCTATCTGCGATCCTCCAGCTTCATCGCTTTCATATCAGGCTGCCAAATGCTATTCACAAGAGCATTAACCCCCATCACCCCCAGGCAACAACTTGAGTAAAGCAAAGCAGAGCAGCTGCAGCTATGACTGCAACTGGGTGGAGAGTGATTCTGCTACAAAAACGGAATTTCTCCCACACCCCATCAAAAGTCTCCCCTTCCACTGGAAAAACTGACAGTGCTTTTTTTGTTTTCTTTACATGAACAGCTGTGGCCTTTTTCCTTCTAAATTTTAAATGACCAAAAAGCTGTTGAAGTTTCTTTTTTTCCCCCCCATTTAAACAAGCATCAGCAACCAAAGCGTTTGCAGCCACTAAAAAGGAGCAATACGAAAAAAAACCCACGCCTGTTTGAAACACTCCAAAAAGAAAATACTTTTTTTTTTTGATGAAAAATTGGTTTGTTTTTCAACCAGCTGCATTACACACATTTTCTTCTCGCTATCCAGCAAAGAATTTCAAGCTGAAAAAATTGTAAACCTTGCCAGTAGTTTTTTTTTTTAATACAGCTGAAAACCCTCCTTTAACCTCTCCCAGCCTGTCCCATCTACTCACATCTAACCCTGCTTGCTCCAGCAGTCCCCCCCTGCAGCCTGAGCTGCTCTGACTGCCCACAGTCACCAGCCCACCCCCACGCCAGCTGCCCTGCAAAGCACGGTTTTTCTCCAGGATCACACATGCCAACAGGCACAGAAAGAGGAGACGAGCTAACACTAACCAAGTAGCTGATGTAGGGCAGGTACTGGTAGGTGAGGACAGGCTCTCCATACAGGTATGCCACGTGCAGAAGACAAGCCAGCACCGGTTTGGACACCTGATCTCCCAGCACCGGCCGCTTTTGGTAGATGTTTCCTGTGCTCAGAGGGCCGTTCTCATCGTTGCTGGGTACAAACTGCTGCCTGGTGGGGCCTGCAAGGAGTCAACAGCGAGAGCTGAAGCAGCAGCCAGGAGGCACCCAGCACAGCCACCCCAGGAGCAGACATTACCGACGTAGCAGGACGTGAGCAGACGGAGCAGGTTCCTGGCGATGAAGCGGGATGTGACAGTGGGGCCCAGCTTGGCCGAGAGCCACCTCACCATCTTACAGGCTGTGTCTGCAAAACAAAAACAGTTGCAAGGACAACAGCCTGGCACAGTGCAGATTAGCTGTTGCCCGCTGCTTCCCAGACCCTGCCTGCCCCACGGGCAGCTCCCTGCCTCTCAGCTTTGTTGGCCAACTGGAGAGAGCTGTGCTCTCACCCAACAGCAGCCCTGCAGCCGTGCAAAGCCCACACACTTCAGTGAGGACTGGAACTTTTATGCTGGTTTCACTGCTGTCCCCAGGATGGGACTATAGACACCCCCAAACCTGGATCCACTTCTTCCCCCCACAGGTCTGGCTCTTCCCTTCTCCCAGTCATATTTGCCACACCCAGCAGAAAGGCAAAACAGTCGCAGGGCCTTACCCAGGAGTATTGTCTGCTCTTTGTCACCCGAGTGATCTGGCAGTTCCTCTCCCTCTCCATCCTCTGGCTCACTGCCGTCATCAGCCAGGGTGACGTCCACGGAGGTACCAGCATCCACCGAGACACCAACATCCACAGCCCCCGCCAGCTCCGCGTCAACCTCAGTGTCATCGCGCTCCTCTTCCTCGCGCTCCTCTTCCTCCTCCTCTGAATCCTCGCTCTGTTTCAGGTCCTGGCTGCTGTCCACCGACTTCAGGCTGCTCTTGTCCTTCTGAGAGTCCCCATCTGCAGGTCTGTCCTCTCCCAGCGACACCTCGCTAGCACTGCTCTTATCACTCAGCCGCCCCAGGCTGAGCGACTCCTGCTCCTGGGGCTGCAGGGACTCCCCGACGTAGAGACCACTTTGGAAGTCCTCGCTCTCAGGCAGGTAGGCTTGGTCATGGAAGCTGACCCCAGAGGTATAGTCAAGGAGGTCAAGGGCAGTGGAGCTGTGCTCCCCATCCATTTTGATCTCCTCCCCAAACACGCATGACATGGGGCTGCCCCCTCCGCTTTCATCATCTTCAGCTGCACCGAGGAGGGATTTGCTCTCCTCCCGTGAGCTCTCGATGCCAACGAGAATCTGGAGGATGTGTGGCAGCAGGTTCAGGATGAAGGACTGCAGCCCCAGGCGCACGATGAGCTGGGCCACAAAGCAGTCCGTGTACAGGTAGAACCGGCCGTGTCGGGAGCAGGGGGTCTCATAGGCTCCGATCAATGGCTTCAGGAGGTATTTGTTGGCATTCTTTGGGCCTAGGGATTTAGCTATAGGTTCAAAGAGATACCATGCCGCGTAGACGGCGGTATTCTCCTCAGACATCAGAGATAATATGAAGGGCAGAAGAATTTCCAAGCCTTCAGGAGTGATTTCAGAAAGAATCCCATCCAGCTGCTGCCACAGCTGGAAAACAAGGTCCCGGCCCTGACCTTCATCTTCTATCTTCTTCGCCTGATAGGTGAAAATGAATTTGTGCAGAGCTGGGAAGTACGTGGGGAAGGGGACGATAGAACTGAAAGGACTGAGGAGCTGCGTGGGACAAGGTGGGGGGAGGCCCTGGGAAATGGGTTTGTATTCAAACAGCTGTACAGTGTCCTTGCCCAACCTGGTCTTTAGAAGCTTCTCCACCGGCACGCTGAGCTGCAGCAGGATGTGCAGCACGTGCTGCAGTGGGGCCGGGATCTCCTTGGGGTGGTAGCGGCACAGGTTACGCACCATCAGGAACCGCTCCAGCAGGGACGCGTCAGGCTTTGAAGGACGGATCCTTGGTGCAAATATTATTTCAGCAATCAGAATACCCAAAGCTTGCATATCCCTCTGGAAGAGGTCAGAGAGACCCAGCAGCGGCTCTTCCCCAGGCTGCTCTATCAGCTGCATATCGCTGCTCAAGCCTTTAACCAGGAAATTGTCCAGTTTCTCCAGTTCTTCCAAGGCCTGGAGCGGATTGAAGCCTTCAGGAAGCGTGATCTTCATGTCATCCCTGTCCGCCTGATCTGCAGCACCTGCCTTGCTCCGACGGAGGGGTCGGACACCCGAGGCTTTACCTTCAGTGGGATAAGCAGGGAGGGTGGAGGGCTGTGCTGAAGAGCTGCTGGGCTGATCGGGAGCTCTGCTACTCACAGAAATGGAATCCAGTGCTTCCGTGCCTTGCTCCAAATCATCTTCACCAGCAATGGGTTTCTCCCCAGACCAAGTGGTTTCAGTAGGAGTAGCCTCCAGGACCAGCCCATTAACTGCATCACTCACAGGGCACTGGAAGTCCTCCAAAATCACAGTCTCTTTGATATTCTGGAGGAGAGGCCGAGCAATGGCCGGAGCTTCAGCAGGAGTGTAGGCAGGTCCCACCATGCGCCTGGGATGTGGCTGGTCAAAGAGCTGCACGACCCCATAGGTTGTCAGATGCGTGTGGTTGTCTACCAGATGGAGGCAGACATTCTTCTCCTTGACAGCGTCCTTCCCCTGCAGCTTATACCCGAAAGTGAGATCGATCCAGTGGTGGAGGTCCTGAGACACTTCCCGACTCTCCAGCAGCATGCGGTGGACTTCAATGAACTCCTCGTAGGAGCTGCACCACGACGGCACGTCCAGGTCAGGCATGTCGGGATGGATGGATCTGAAGATGGATGGGTCCGTATAGAACTCTGGGATGCACTCATCCGGGGTCCAGCTCTGCATGCGTTCCATGCTGGCTGGATACTCGTTGGGCTCCCACTGGGACCTCACGTGGCAGCACAGCACTGACTTGGGCGTCCTGCGAGCCGTGTACACGTAGTAGGTTATATCCGAAAGGACATCGGAGATGTGGTGGGGGACATGGAGCTGCTCCCCACTCGACCCGCCAGCAACGAATGCTTGCTTGGTCATCTCATAGGTGAAGTCCAGCTGCTTGTCTCCCTTATTGAGACGGAATTTGGATTTCCTTAGGTCCCTGAACTTGCCGTTTTTGGTTGTGAAGTCCACCACCCATGGAAGAACCGGGTGATAATTGGGGTCTCCCATTCTCCTCCCAGCCAAACTGTTCAAACGCATAAGGTAGTCGAAGTTGCTGACCCGACCGTGCACCCACTGCAGCACCAGGTCCCGCAGCTCCTGCTGGCAGGTGGAGCACCTCGCCGTGTCCCCTCGCATCCCAGCACAGCTTTGCTCATTCACTTGTTCCAGATCGGCTTCTGCATTTGTTTCCTCCTTCCTGGGACCTTCGTATTCCCTGAAGTTGACCCGGAGCCGGCTGCAGAGTTTCTCATCCACAGCCACGTCACGAAGGGAGAATGCCCCGCAAGCCAGCCCTGCCTGGTGACATGCCCTCATGGCCTGCAGCACGTGAAAGAGCAGGAAGAGGATTTTGGCATGGCTGTTGGTGAGCTTCGCTGGGCTGAAAGTCACAATGTCATGCAAGCAGTACTGGACGTAGGGATAGATAACATAGAGCATCTCAGCTGACTCCAACAGAGCTTCTGCCTGCAGCACATTGGGGCAGAAGGAGGGCACAGAGGATACCCCCTTGGCCGGGGAAGCGCAAGGCACACTCCTGCCCACCTGGAGGATGGGACAGCCGTACGCTTTCTGCAGGGCTGCTCGGAGAGCATCCAACACCGGCACAGCGGGCGGTGCGTGAGCGTGCCGGTAGGGCCGCACGTAGAGGCAGTGAGCCCGGCCCCACAGGTTGCGGTAGTTCTGCGACGCCACGCGCTGCATGAAGCCGTGCAGCGTCTCGGCGCTGCCGCCCCGCGGGTCCGCAGCGGGAGGCACACGGAGGGGCCGCATCAGCCGTTCCTTGCGCAACCCGTGGATCTCCACCCGGGTCCATCCCGCCGGCAGCTTCTGCACGGAGCGCTGCAGGAATGTCCTCACCTCCACCTCGCTCAGCCCCTCCGGACGCGGGCAGAGGGCGGGCAGCGCCCGGCGTTCCCGTAGGTTGGCCAACCATTTGTGTGGGACCAGAGCGGTGACGTGGGTGCCCTCGGAGGCGGCTGCCAACTGCCAGCGGTCGATGCTCAGGTCCTTCTCCACGCTGCGCAGGAGGGCCTCCATGGTGGCTCCTGAAGAGGGGAAGCCCAAAAAAGTCACAGGGGGTAAGAGGAGGATTGCAGCACCGACCCCATAAAACCCCGCATTCCACTCTGGAAGGGGATATTCCCATCCCACCAAAACACCATATTGTGGGAAGGGGGTCAGGAGAGGATGGGGACACTACAGGGCTTTGGCAGCTCTAATGGTGGTGGATGGGGCTGGCAGAGGAAGCTCAGATGGAGATCAGGAGAGGATGCGTGCACCACAGGACCTTGGCAGCATTAGGGTGGTGGACAGAATGCTGGGGAGGCTCTCGCTGTCCTCCTGCCCCCTACATTTGGCCCAAACCACCGTATTTGGGGGATTTGGGAAGGGACGCAGAGGGGACGCAGCAGACACCGAAGGAGCCCCCCGGGGAAAGGGCCCACGGGGAGAGGCAGCCACATCCCGGGGCCGGGCACAAAGCCCCTCCCGGGGCCCCTCCACATCCCCGGGCTCCGCCGCCGCCGGGGACTCCCGCACCGTTACCTGGCAGCGGCCCCGCGGCCATGTTGGTCAGGTGACGGCGGTCACATGCGGCCGCCACCGCACCATGTGCCCGCCCGTACCCCCCGCGCGCTCCGTACCGGGCTCGGCTTAGCTCAGCCGGGAGCACGGAAGCAGCCCCGGGGGGAGCCCCGCTCGGGGCAGGGCGCGGAGCCGGGCTCCCTCCAGCGGCCGCCGCCCGCGGAGCCGCCGCCGTCG
>JACDJE010000382.1:150448-201302 GCA_016647715.1 Pavo muticus
GGAGCGGGGCCGGGGCGCGGTGCCCGTACATGGGCAGAGCGGCGGGGCCCCGCGCGGCGGCTGAGGTCACGGTGACGTCAGAGCGCCGCGGGCCGTCAGCTGGAACGGGGAGAGGCGCGCCGGCGGGCAGCGGCCTTAAAGGGGGCGCGCAGGGGGGAGGCGGCGGGTGGACCCCACCGGCGGCAGGTGAGTGCGGGGTGGCCCTGAGCCCCCTGCCCTGAGCTCTGTGCCCCGAACACCGCCGGGGGGAACGCTATGGAGCTGGTTCCGGCCGGGCGCTGCGTGGCCCCGACCCTAGTCCTCACCCCTGTCCCGATGCCCTCGAACCGGGCACAGTTCTGCAGCCCCGCTCCCACCGGGTGTTCGGGGTTGCTAAGGGTACCCGACAGCTGGCAGCAGCTCCAGCTTTGCCCGCGCGGCCCCTTTAAGGCCGCGGGAGGTTCCCGCCGCATGTCGCGCGTGGGAGTCACGTGGGCGGGACGTGGAAGCAGCGCATTGGCTCCCCACCCCCTCCCATTGCAATCAGCTGTTACTGGGGCGAAGGGCAGGAAACTGCCTTAAAGGGGCAGCGCAGCACCGCCCGCACCGCGCCCCCAGCGTCGGGGCGCGGCCCCTTTAAGGAAGTTGCCCAGTCATCGCGCGGCGCTGCCAACCGCCGGGGTCAGGCGGGTTCCCGAAACCCCGCCCCCCACGCGCTCCCATTGGTGCGTGGGCCGTGCGCTCACTTCTGATTGGCCGTCGACTTGAAGCAACTTCTCGGAATCGTGGCTGTGTCACCAGCGCGAGCGCTAAAAGGCGCAGGCGGCGCCGCCCCGGGCGGGAGGGGGCGGCCCAACGTCAGCCCCGCACCCCGCCGGGGCCGGGCCCTTTAAGACCCCCCCTCTCCCCGCCGCCTCCTCATCCTCTGGAAAATGCCAACTCACAGCACGCGGGGCATGCCGGGAGCGCCGCGCCGCACTACACATCCCGGCATGCCGCGCGGCGGGGCGGAGCTGACGGTTCCCTAGGCAACCGCCGGCCAGCGCCCAGCGGGGTGGGCGGGGTGGAGTGACGGTTCTCTCTCCTTATTGGCTGAGCGTCAGGTTGAGCGCGTTGCCCATTGGCAGTGGTCGCGGAGGGGGTGGGCGCGGCGTGCCGGGTGGTGATTGGTTAAGGGCGGGGCCGGTGGGTGGCTGCGTCATGACTCCGCCAGCTGATCCGAGACGGGAGCCGGCGGCGGCGGTGCGGTGCGGCGGGGGGGAGCGGCCGGGCCGGGTTGGGCCGGGCCGTGGTGTGGTGGTACCGGTACAGGGCTGGGCCGCTCCGCGCAGGTGGGTCCGGCCGCACCGCGGGGAGCGCTGTATGGAGTTGGGGCTCGGTAGCCGCTCTGTGCCCCGTTCTCTCCGCTGGGAAAGGTCACCTTTGCCCGGGGCGCAGCGTGGGGGTGGGAGGGGGTTCGATGGGGTTCGGTTGTATGTAGGACTGTGCGGGCGCGGTCCCCACGTCGGTGCGGGGGGCGCGGTTACCTCTGCGGGGGGTCCCGGTGGGGCGGGCGGGGCTGTGGTCGGAGCCGCCCCGCGCCGGGCGGTGGCCGCCCCCGGGGGTGACCTTCAGTCCGTGTTCGGGCGGGGCAGACTTTGACCCGGGGCCGCTCCTCGGGCGGACGCCGAGCGGAGCATCCCGGGGGGCGGAGGGGGTCGTGGGGTTCCCGGGAGGGGGGGCGAGGAGGATCTGGGTTCCCCGTGGTGCGGGAGGCGAAGCTGTCTGGCCGCGGGGATCGCCTTTACCGGGCGGGGGTGGCCCGGTTAAATCGGAGCGGGGCACCCGCTGGGGGTGCAGTGGGGTTTACGGACGGGGCGAACCCCGCTGAGCCCCCTCCCTGGGCTGGGAGTTTCCTCCCGTTACCGGCAGAGCCCCCCCAGTGCCGACGGGGCCCCTCCCGGGTGCTGATTCACGGCCCAGCGGGGGTGGAGCAGGGCCGGGACCGGCGCTGGAATCCGGACCAGATGTACCCGGCACGCCAGGAATGTGCGGCATCCCCGCGGCCCCGCCGCCCCCACCCGGGACACCCCGACCCCCTGGGGAACCCCGGGACGTTTTTGGGGGTACATTGGTGGGAGGATGCTGGGGGGTGTTCCCCGGGTGCTGCCCCTGATTTAAGCCCGGTTGTCCCTAAACTGGAGCCGACTGCCCCTCTATTGCTTAGGGGATTCCCAGAGCTCGGCTCTATAGTTCAGATAAAGTGAGGAAAAAAGGGGTTTTCCCATTTGGAAGAGGGAAGAATTGGGGCCTGACGCACCCACTGGGTGACTCCAAAGGTCCCCGAGTTCCCCCGGTGCTCCTTTGGCACCAAATCTCTCCCTTGGCTGAGTGCTGCTGGCCCCCGGCCCGGTGGGACCCTGCCAGCACGGTGCTGGAGGTGAGCGCCTGGGGAATGCCATACCCACCCCATCAGCCCCGCAGAGCCACGCGGCCCCATCTCTGCAGCAGCCTCTGTGCTCCAGGCTCCTTATCTCGTGTTTTCCAGCAGGAACGGCCTTGGTTCCCTGTGTGGTAAAGGGGAATGCAATGCGGCACCTGGCTATGGGGAGGGGAGGGATGGAGCTGCCCCCGCGTTCCCTGGGATGTCGTACCCCCAGTGGGATGTCAGCCCTGGCTTCTGAGGGCCCTCGGGGGGTACATTTGGTGTGGGCAGTGCTGTGTGATGGCTCTGATGTGTTGTTCCCTCCGCAGCTGCTGCCCCTCTGCCCGCTCCTGGCTGCCCGGCAGCAGTTCTTCAGTGGCAAGCTTTATGTCCTTCTCTAGTAGCTAAAGCTGCCAGTTGAAGAACTGTTGAATGTAGCCACGCTCGTCGCTGCGACATCGGATGTCAGCTGCAGCCGTGCCCTGAGCCACCGGGATGAGTGAGCCAACAGCATCCCATGGATGCACCCCGAGGGAGCTGAGGATGAGCCCAGCGGGGATGAGGAGCCTCCAGGCAAAGCCAGGGCTGTAAAACAGGGAATGGGATCCCGCCCCATGGTGGGGTGGCATTGAATTGGGATGGCCAGAGACATTAAACTTTGTGTTTTCCTGAACCACTCATTTGTTGCCTGTGGGGTGGGAGGATGGTGGTGACTTTGGACCATGGGGTGGCAGGGAGGGGTAGCAGCTCTGTCCTATGGGGGTCAATGGGCAGAGGGTTGTTTTTTGGGTCCATCTCGGTCACAGCAGGGCTGACCTGTGCTGCTACAGGGATTGGCACTACAAAGAGCTGGGCAGTGGGATGGGGCTGCCTGGGTGGGATGGGCTGCGGAGCTGCTGACTCAGGGCCGAGTCATGCACAGCCCAGGGAACGGCTGCCCTGTTCTATGGCCGGTGCTGGGGCAGTGCCAGGGCTTCAGGTATGCTGGGTGTGCTGTGTCCTCCCTGCTTGAGCTGCTGATGGCGGCACTGGGAGGGGTTTGGCTAAAGCCTTCTGGGATCCAAGGTAATGGGGTAAAACATCTGTGTGTGGACCCAGCAAGGACAGCAGGAGCCTTGTGCTGGAGGCTGCACTGTTCCAGTTCGATCTCTCTGTCTGGCTGTAGGGCTGCTGCTTGATTTCTGCACCTGGTGACGTGCAGAAAGCAGCTCAGTGTCCCTGAACTGGCAGAAGTGGAACAAATCTGTTGCACAGCATCTTTCGTTCTGATAAGAACTTGGCGTGCATCTGCCGATGGCTGCAGGAAGTGGAGTTTTGGGGGGGGGTTACTGCTGCCTGCTGCAGGGAACGGGGCTACTGAGCCCCTCTGGACCGACTCATGCTCAGTGTTGGATGATGGAGGAATGCCTCTGGCTGCAGAACTGCGAGTTCCTACAGAACCGGAGGAAAATGAGGGACACAAAGCAGCTGCAGTGAGTGCATGGGGCGGGTGGAGGGGCAGCTCCCAGGCACGGCAGTGCCAGAGCTGTCGGTGTGTGGTGTGGAGGAGCTCTGCCCCTGTGTGTGTCAGCACATGGGGAGTGCTTAGGGTTGCTGCTTCCTCCTGTCGTTGCGATGTGCTTCTCCTGGGTAAGTTGGGGCAGTTTCAGGGTTGAGAATTGCCCCGCACAGCAGCACTGAGCCCACAGAGTTCAGGAATTTCATTCCAGCTTCATATGTTAGAAGGTGCTGGGGTGCAACTTTGAGTGTTTTACACAAAAATGGTGCAGTGTTATCTCACCTGCTGAGCAAACAGGCTCAGCTCTGAGCTGAGCGTAAAAGCAGAGGGATTGAGGCTGACACAGTGTCCCTGTGGGAACTTGCCTGACACCCAGAGCTTACCCTTCCTCCTGCGAAGTGCCATGTGACCGGTGAGTAAGTGCAGTGCTTCCTGTAGAACGCACGGCCTCGCTTGCTGCTGCCTTGCAAAACCATGCAACTCTTTCCTCCAGCGCTGAGGCTGCGTTTCCTGCAGCATCCGCCCTCCTCCTAGAAGCAGCCAGCACTGGGGATGCCACACTGCATGCAGCTGGGCTGGGGTTGCTGGATTGGGAAGCAGTCGCTGCGGCAACTAATGCAATATTCACAAGGGCTGTAGCAATGCCAGCAGGTGCTGCTCGCTCAAAGGTCGGCTCGCAGCCTTCTGTCCTTAGGGGTGAGTTATTTGGCATCAGCTCCTGCACACGGACTGTCTCGTTCCCAGCTGTGAGAGCAGCTTGCCTCACTCAGAGTTCCCCTCGCTGGGAAAATGTGCTTCTGCAAAGCAGAAGGTCAGTGTAACCGGGGTGTGCTGAATGAACGCTCCCTGCCAGGAGTGAGCTGGAGGTGGTGGATGGAGGCGGTGGACTGGGGACCTTGTGGTCTCTTGCCCAGCCCAGCAGGTCCCTGGTTAGGAGAGAGCTCTGTTTTGCCCTGGAGTGCACAGAGCAGCCAAGAGCTGCACAAACACAAAATGCATGTGCTCAATCCAGCTTTGCTTCTGCTTTATTTCTCTTGCAACAAGTGGAGCTTTAACTCCTGGTTGGTGCTGTGCCCCCCGTGGCAGTGCACAAATGAAGCTTAGCTTGTTGTCACAAGGGTGTGTTGTTGATATCGTAGGCCCTGCAAACAAGAGGGGCATTGGGGAACGGCAGGAGCTCAGCTGATGGGCGCTGTGTTTGCAGGGGGGAGGCATCGCCCTCCTGCCCAGGGCATCACTTACTCTGCTTCTTCTTTAGAGATTTTTTTCCCCAAATATAAAACTTCTGCAATCAGAGACACCGTGGGGTCACAGTTTAGGCTGGCAGCTGCTGTCACAAAGCCATCCCTGGAATAGAAAGCAGAAGGATGCGGAGCTCCTTGGTGCACATAACACAGCATAGCAGCATCCTCCTGTGACAGTGGGCTGAGGAGAGCTTGGGGCAGGGGGACACATGGGGCACCAGGCATGGGAGCAGAGGGGCAGAGGGAATGGGGATGTGTGCCAGGCTCCCTGCATAGCTGCCCCATTCTGGTTACACTGTAGTGTGGCTCCACTCACTTGAGGTAGAAGATGAGGAACTTTTGTTGCTCCAAGCTGCCCTTCAGAACGGTGTCTGTGTAGCCCTTCCCACAGCCTGCAGAAGATGATCACAGGGTGAGGGAGCTCTGGTACAGCAGTGCCACCCACCCCACCTCAATGCCACCTGGGATGCAGGAAGAAAGAGAAGGGATGTGACTCTGGCATGGGGCTGGGGGCAGGCAGAGAGGCCCTGGCCAAGCAGAGCTGACCAGAGGAGCAGGACTGCACGTGGTCCCAAGTTTCTCCTTGGCTTGGAGAGGAACAATTGTGCCCTTTTATTCCTCTCTCTCTGCCCCATCCTACCTGCGTAGTGGATGCTTCTCCCAAGCATTGTGGTCCAGAAGAAGGGGACAGTGTGCAACTCCTTCTGTTTCTTCAACATGTTAAAGGCAGCAATGGAACCTGTGGCAGTGGACCATCAGAGGGAACATTTTTTTTTTTCTTGGAGGTCCTCAGGAGGCTGCTGAGTGTCTGAGGGGAGCTGGGAAGCACTGCCTCACCATGGGCCTCGGCCACCTGTTGGTGATGGATGCTGGAGTGGTCCCCATTGAGCAGTGCTACGGGAAAGGAAACCACATCCCCCCCAGCAAAGACGTTTGGGATGTTGGTTTGCATGCGCTGATGGGACAAAAAGTCATTAATGCAACAGTGAAAGGGAAAGGATTCAGAACGAGCCATGGGGACTCAGCCAGCACGCACCAGGTCCACCAGGATGGCACCACTGTTGTCTTTGGCAATGGAGGTGCCCTTCAGAAATGCAGAGTTGGGGGTCACTCCTGCAAGGAAAGGAGTAAGGACAAATGCAGCAAGGCTCTGTAAAGGCAGGGAGTAACTTTAGCCCTGCAGTGAACATGTGGCCTTGGTACCTGCTCAGCCTGCCTGGACCAGGGCAGCTTATAGCAGTGACCAGCAGTTGGGCTGGTGCTGAGCTAACCCAGCAACAATAAAACCAGGCCCCAGAACAAGGCATGCTCTGACAACACAGCAGTGACCTACAGAGCTCAGCAAGCGTGCCAAAGTCATATCAAGACTGTAAGTCATTTCTTTCCTCCTGCCTATTGCTCATAAGCCCCTCAGGTGGGTGGGACCAAAAGGAAGGACTGGGTAATGGGAATGGACTGAGATGCTCTCCCCGTTTCCAGAGCTGCCTCCCCCTCCAGCTGGGTTCGCTTTACCTATTCCCACCACCACCACATCTGCAGGTAGTTTTTCTCCACTGGCAAGAATGGCTTCAGTGACCTGGGGAAGAAACAAGGATCATTAACAAAGGGTAAAAACTCTGTCCTCATTCCCATAGCCTCTCTGCTGCCTTATTCTTTGCTCTCTATTTTCTCTCTCAGGCTGTGATGACCTTGTCCAGCTAACATGTGTTGCTGGGAATATACGAGAAAATCAAGGAAGGCAGCATGCTGTTGCCCTCTGAGCTCAGAGCTGTGCTCTGTGCAAGGAAACATGAGGGTCTAGACGTGGGAGGAGATGGTCTAGACATAGGCACTGGGATACACCTCAATTTGAGGGGGGTGTCCCCTAAAAATAGAAGTTCAGAGACCTCAGTGGCATGACTGACCTTTCCATCCTTCCCTTTCAGCTCGTGGAGTTCTTTTTTCATGTAAAACTTCACTCCTTTACTTTGCAGCATCTGAAAAGGAAGAGGAAGCTGCTTTGAGTGTTCACTAGGAAATTCCAGGCTCATAACAACAGCAGCATCCAGCCAAAACCCAGGCAGACAGCTTAGCTGCTGCTTCATGCTGCAGGAAGGTTTCATTTTCAGGGTGTGCTGGGAGTCTGCCTCTGCTCTGCCATCCCAGTTAGGACGAGCATGAGATGAGGCTTGGGGAAGGAATTGAGTTAGGAAACATAATGTGTGCATGAGGGAGTCTGAGGCTTTACATGTGAGCTCTGAGCAAAGTGGCCAGGCACTACCAGGCTGCAGTTCCTGGGTGGTGGTGGATAACAGGGTTGTTTGGGTAGCACTGGGTTTTCCTAACCTTCAAGACAGCACCTCCGACCTGAGGACCCAGCGTTTTCTGGAAAGGGAACTCGTGTTTTTCCACCACCGAGATGGCAGCAGCCTTGTCTGAGAGGAAGGCAGCTGCCTCCATTCCTGCAAGTGAATGGCATGTCCCAGGTAAGTCTGCTGCAAGTAGCAACCTGCACCCTCCTCCTGGGGAATCTTTACCCCTTCCAGACAAGAACAAATCTGTTGGATTGCCAATGCTTAACTGCTTTTCTGTGCATTTATGGCTGTTCTATTTCACTTTGTTCTTGTGCACTATGGACTCAGATATTAGGAAATACAAAGAGCAGCTCCTGGCTGCATAGCTCCCTTCTGTACCTTACCCCCTTGCTTTCCCAGAGCTTCTGGACAGTCCAGCTCCTCTGACGGACCTGTTCACAAGACACCTCTGCCCTGGTCCAGGAACTCTATATGGCTCAAAGTTTCTGGCCATCAAGGGAAAGGTTTTGCTGTATAACTCATGAAGCCCCAGGTACAGGACTCAGGTGTGGGACCAAGACAGGCAGTGGATGACTCCCTTCCCTGAGGACCCCTAATTAATAAGCTCACACAGCAAAAGTGCATTTCAAGGTCCACTTTTTCAAGACCTAATAGCCCCTCCAGCACAGTACCTATGAATGAAGCTCCTACAATCACCAGATTCTTCCCAGATGCCAGCTCTAAGACCTTGCTGGAATCCTCTGGGGTTTGAAGATGACACACGTTCTGCAGGTCTGCACCTGGGACTTTGAGGAAGCTGGAGCTGAGAGAGAGAGAATCCAGGTATGGCTCATGATTGTAAATAAAACTGGGAGGATAAGAAGGGAGTACACAGCCCCATGCAGCCTCTTGGCCATTTGATCCCATCATTTTCTATCATCTCCTACTCCTTCCCACTCATGTGTTTCTAGAAGAGCTCCAATCCCCACAAATGAACCATTTTGACCCATCAGAAAAGTTGCATGTGGCAAATGCTTTGTGCACTCACTGTCCACCTGTTGCAATGAGCAGCTGGTTGTACTTCTGAGAGGATCCATCCATGAAGTGGACCTTCTGCTTCTGGAAATCCACTGACACTGCCTGCAGGAGAGAGGAGGTAAAGATCAAGGAGGCACTTTTCTGGTCTGCTTCTGTCCTGCCACATCAATTCCCCTCCCCATGGCAAGAACAGAACCACCCACTGAGGACTGATCTCAGCTGCTTTTGCACCTCTTTCTCTGTCCAGAGCTCTATGCCATGAGCACACAGGAATTCAGGTTTCCTCAGGTAGATGTCCTCAGCTTTTAAGTTCATTTCCTGGAAACAAAGCAGAAGTATGAAATAAAGCAGTTCTTATAGTCAGCAGTGCTCTTGCAGTTTACTGGGAAGTAAGTTTGCATTAGAGGTAAATCCTGCACTAGCACATCACAGCTACTCGCACTGTCCCATCCCCACCACCTCCCCACCCCTCCTCAAACATCAACTCGACCCCTAGTGGTAAGAACTCAGCCAGAGGATAAAACCATTTGCTAGCGGTGGACTCTGATCAAAGACATTTCAGGAGGAAGTGAGACATTAGCTGGAAATGACACCCATTTTTCTTGCCCGATAGCTGCCTTGCCAGAATGCATCACCTGGCCACTCGGCCTGGTTCTGAGCATGGGCTGTGCCCCTAATTCACATACAGTACCCAGGCACAGTCCCTTTCACAGACAAACCTTGCTCAGTTTGGACTTGTCATATGGAGCATGTCTCTCTTTGGTGGCCATGATGATCCTGCCAGTAAAGCCCTCTTGGCGAAGTGTCTCTGCACAGGTCAGGGCAGCCACACCTATGAGAGATGCTCATCTCAGCCCTGTTATGCATCACTACAGAGTGGGAGGAAGAAGGTGAGTCCTCCTTGGGGATGAGGTTGGCAGATCACAGTGTCTGTGGTGAGGATGTGGTGCAGACCACTTCACTGACCTCCCCCCAGGAGAAGCATCGTGTTCCGGTTGAGAAGGCATCGTTTGCTCATGTCCTTCACCCTCAGGCTGCTTTCAAGATCCTAGAAGAAAGTGAGACACAATGAAATTGTACCCAGCCCAAGGTGCTGATGGTGCTTACTGGCAGCAGGTATGGTCAGTACCTTCTTTTTGGCTGTAACAAACACCTTTCCATCTTCCACTGTTACCTGGGGAGGTGGAAGAAGAGTATATTTATACACTGTGCTGATGGAGTGTTGACAGGAGCTCTCATGGGAGAGTCTGTTCAAATGGTGACTGAAGAGTCTGTGCAGGAGTCTGGCCTGCTGCTGATGGGGGTCCTGGCAACAGCGAGCTGTCCTGCAATTCAGGATCTGGTTGGAAAAGGGTCTAGGATGCAAAGATGGAGAACTGTGGGAAGATAATGGATAATGGAGTCCAGCTCTAAGGAGGGAGGATCAGCATCAATAGGAACTCATGGTTCTGATCTGTTGAGCTGAGTGTTGGAGGACAGCAATCTCTGAAGCATCAAGAGTGGCACATAGGGGGCTTGAATGTCAAGTGAGTGCCTGTTGATGCTGGGGAGCTCACGAGCTTTTCTGGCTGTGAGGGATGTCAGGATGCGTTGATTGAAAGGATCTGTAGGATGCCTGATCCCTACAAGTCATTCCATGTGTAGGTCTGTGTGACCAGCACCGTGGCCAGGGCATGGCCCTTTCAATCACCATGCTTGTAGGCAGTGGGTGGCATAGGGGACATGGACCAATCAGGGGGAAAGAGACCAGATATCACCTTAAAGCAAGGCAGGCAATCCAGAGAAGGGTACTCATCAATATCTCCAGTTTTGATGTTGAAGCAGGAGCCGTGCCAGGGGCAGCGCAGCCTGTGCCCTCTCAAGACCCCTGCAATAGAAAACCCCCCACAGCCAATTGGTGAGAGCTTCCCCCCCAACATGGCTTCTCCCCCCTGCCCCCCATAAGCACTACCTTTGCTGAGAGGCGCACCGTAGTGTGGGCACCTACTGCCCAGGGCGCTGAACTCCATCTTGTTCCTCACCAGCAGCACCGGGTAGCCAGCCACCATCACCTCACAGAGCCTGTGCACAGCAGAGAGTGGGGATCAGCCCCTCCCAGCCATGGCAATGCTCCCTCCACCAACAAGATGGTGGCAGCCAACATGGCGGCTGTTGCCATGGCAATGCCGGCCCTGTGGCCTGCACAGTTCATGGTGGTGGGCTCACCATGGGCTACTCACTATCCATCCCCAATGTCGTCCTCCTTGCAGACCTCTGCGGTGACGATGTCATTGCAATCCATGTTGACAGACACAGGGAGGGGTCGGCCTCTGTCCCTGCTGTGTACTCTGAGATCCCACCCCAAAATGTGCAGCCACTGCTACTCAGAGGGTTCCACGCTTAGCCGAAATAAAAAGGCTATGGTCAGCAGAAAACACACATTTTCTCTTTTTTTTTTTGGTCTCCAAACCCCAAACCCATCCATTTAGCCATTCTTTCTCTGACTTCACCCAGGTCTTGTTTGCGTATGACAACCCATTAAACTCTGCTCGTATAGTGAGTAAGCAAGGAAGGCTTACAGCAGTGGTGTCAGAAATCAATAAAATGATTTAAAATTATTTATGGCCACCTTGTCAGGGCAAGATGCTGTCAACGAGGCCTGCAGCCACCCTGCCCTGGGTCTGCACCTCTAAAATCCCTCCCATGCTGGTGATGAGGTGGTATTGGGGTAAGTAGAGAAGGAATTAAGATAATAATCATAATGAAAAGCAGCAATCCCTGCCTGAAGTGGACGAAAAAGGAGCAACAAATCTTGGTTCTTGCTGTTGTACGGCCTATGCTGTAGCACTTGGCTGTTTGCTGTGTGTTTGGAGATTTTCCCCTCTGTTTTGGAGGAAAAAAAGGGCTGCTCACAGCGTTCCCATAGGCAAGTGGATGGCAGACAGCAGCAACTTCACCTCCAGCCCCAAAACCTCAGGAAATTCCCCCATCCTAGCCCCTCATCCCAGGGAAAAGCTGTGGTGGATACTCACGGCCTTGTCAGGAGCTGCCACCATCCGTGTATCCCTTCCCCATCCGTGTGTCTGTCCCCAAAGCCAGCTCCCCCGGCCCACGCTGGGCGATGCTCTCCTGGCCGTGCCCAACACCCCCGGCCAATGGGCGGCGTATCTGATTACTGCAATCAGTCCACGCTTCATTCATTTTTATTTATTTATTTCTTTTCCTAATTCAGGTTTAGAAACTGCTCGCTGAGGAATTAAGGGCACTTAGGGCTGATGGGGCAGGTGTGGTCTGAGGGCTGTGCCCGTTCGGAAACAAACTGAGTCAATGCAGAGACACTCCTGTTTCTCAGTGGGAAGAGCCGTCGCTTGGTGCCTGCTGGTTTTGCTGCACTTTGCTCTGCTCCTGTGTGAGTACGTGTTGGTTTCTGGGCATCCCAGCACCGCTGTGTCCATGTGTGTTGCACAGGGTTGGGTGCTGCTGATGGTGCTATTTTTGCAGCAGGGTGGGAGCTGCGAAAAAATGGGAGTGACGCCTCCGCTGTTTGCGTCTCCTCCAGTTCTTATCTCTATTTCACAGTCAAGATGTTTCAAAACCTTTAAATATGCCTCGAAACACAGAGCGGGGACAAATCCCCAGCTCTGTCATCATCCCCATTACAGGGAGCAGCATCCTGCCACGCAACGTGCTCCCAAACCCAGCACAGGGGGGCTGAAAATCCTCCTAGAGGTGGGCACGGCCCTGAGAAGAGGATATGCACATGGATGCTCAGTAAGTACACAACTGCTCCCAGCAAAGTGCTTTGCTCTGTTGGGCCCACAGAGCCGTAAGGACGCTTTGGATGCTACAATGCCAGGAGCGCTCCCAGCCCATGGGTGCTGCACACCCACGGTGGGTGCAGGTGCAGAGTGATTTCTCTCAGTGCCAAAAAGCAGCTTTTGGGCTCTGCCTCGCTGGCCGGGCGCCTGAGCGTGAAGCAATTTGGCTGCCGCATGGCCCTGTTTAAACTCCCTGTAATTATTCCCTGGGAACGCATTCCCACGTGGAGAAGCGGCGGCGGCCCAAGCAGAGGCATTCTCTGACTCAGCAGTAATGGCTGGAAAGTGTTTGCTCGGGGATGGGAGCTATGGTGTGCAAAGTACAGGGGTGGGAGCCAGGTGGGACACAGTGCTGCGTGGTGGCATTGGCACAGTGGAGCTGAGAGGCTGCTGGATGCAACCCAACAGCCCAGCAAAGGACTCATGCAATACGAAAAGCAAAGCAAAATCCCCACCTCCGCTGGTGCAAAGGTGGTGGTGAAGGGACTTCGCTCTGCTCTGAAGGTTGGGAAGGGCACTGAGCATAGAGGTTTGGGGTTTTAGGATGCTGCTCTGACAGTTCATGCCCAGGAACATGCAATACGCCCTTGGGGGACTCAGGGAATAGGATGTTATGCCACATCCGTAAGGTGCTCTGTAAGCATCTTTTGGCCCTTTGTTAGGGCTCTCCTCCCTTCGAGCCCTTGCCACACATCCTGGCATGCCATAATGCAGCTGTGGCTGTGCAGATGTGTCCTCATCCCCATTGTGCTCAAGTTGATCCTTCCCTGCAGCACACAGAGTCAAACATCTCCAAAGAACAGAGAGCAAGCGAGGTGGGGAGGCAGCAGAGCTAAAATGATTAATGGGACACCGCGCTCAGAGCAGCTTGGTTTGTGATATTAATAATGAGAGAATTCAGGAGGGAACATACCCCGTGCCCAGCTGTGCAGCCGGCAGCAGCAGGAGCTGTGAAGCTCTATTTGCAATGCAGGAGTGATTGAGTGGGCTCTGCAACATGTGATGTGCATGGAGGGAGAGCTTCCACCTCGCAGGGCTCTTTCTGAACCCGTGTGAACTGCAAAAACAAAAACAAAAAAGCATAGGGTCATAAATACCCCATAACAATGTCACCAGAAAGCACATCAATATTGGACAGATATGGCTTAAGCTTGAGGATTATAAACTGGGCAGGGAAAGCGTGTTTAGCCTACAGGGGGAGAAGGCATGGAAAAGGAAATATTTAGTAGGAATTAATTTGCTCATAGGGTAAAAGTCATTATCTGTGCTGTTTCATGTAGTCTTCCTGAGCATTCAGGTCTGGCCTGGTAATAGGGGCTGGGCAGACACCTGGCCCCGTGCTTCACCGCTCACCATCAGGTAGAAAGGGAGGGAGGGGTGGGCGGTGGATGCAGAGCTTTCCTGCATCATCTGACCTCGTATGGGGCAGCAGAGCAGTGACACACTTAGGAGAGGAAAGAAAATGACAACTAATTAAAATCTGCGGGCCAAGAGGAGCAGACAGGCTTTAAACCTCCCTGGCAGGAGAAGAGCAGATGAAGGGAGAAAAGCTTCCCAACAACGGGAGCAGGGCTTTGGCCAGAGGGACTTGGGGTGTCAGGAGCTGCTGCTGTGAAGTCCCTGCCATGGGACAAGCTGTGTCCCCGCAGCCTTATGGGATGGCTGAGTTCCGTAGGGAGCCCCTGCCCTGCTGGGAGCGGTACGGTGTGAGCTGACCCGGCGCAGAATGAGGCTTTTGAAGGGACTGATGGAAAAGTTCACTAAATCCGGGTGAAAAAGGCAATATCTCCAAATAAGGTGTGGATGGATGCTGAGCGCTGTCGGAGCGCGTCGCCCTGAGCGGCTCTTCCGCGGGTGTGCGGGGACCTCTGGCGGCAGTGCCTGTCCCTGTCCCTGCCCGAGCCCGGTACGGGGCACGGAGGGGGATTTGGGCTCCGGTCCGGTGTCAGGGGATTGTTTGTAACCGGCCTTGGGAGCCTCTGTCACTGGAATTATTTCTGGTTAATGGCATCGCTACAGACGGAGGGAGGAAAGCTTTATGAAGGCTGAAAATAGGGGTTTTGTAGGAAACGCCATGGCAAGTCTTTGGAAAATGAAGGAAAATAAGGGCTAAGAGTAGCCGAAAGAAAATGTGTGTGGCTGCTGGTGGTGATCCAGCAATGGGATCAGAGCCCCGGAGCCAGAGGTGCCCTTATCAGAGCTTAAATTCCTCCCACGAGGAAGTGGCAGTGAGAGCCCTCCAGAGCCTGGAGACACGTTCACTATTCCTGAACGGGGCCAAAGTGTTTCATAACCCAGAGAACAAAGCAGCACATGGGGCAGCGTCACAGCCAGGACAGGCAGTGCCAGACCCACAGCGTTTCAGGGGCTGGGGCACCGCAGGGTCAGAGCTTCCCCATGGAAAGAGACAGCATTTCTGAGGCTAAAACACTGTCAGTAAATGACTTTCCTACTTGGTACCCCGGGCAGCCCAGCAGGTGTACAGCCCTGACTGGGTGCAGGCAATGCACCCATCCCACTGCATCCCCTTATGCTAAGAAGAATGAGCTCTGTGCTTGGCTTTCCCACAGCTGATTAGCCTATGTGATCCCTCTGGTCCTAATGCACGAGGTTATTTATAACCACCCCAGCACTGGGTCTGTGGATTACTCCAAGCAGTGTCTCCCCCTCCACTCAACTGCGACAAAATTCCTTTGCCTTTCTGGCTTTTAAGCAAATTTCTGCAGCATGAGATGCTTTCCTATCAGCAGGGGCTGTCTCACCCCTTTCCTTTGGCACTGATTTGTTCCCTCTGCAACGTCTCTCCCATCAGCCCATCGCTTGTTGCAGTTTCAGTGCCTGTTGCCCCAGACAGAGCAGTGACAGTGAGCTCAGACTCAGACTCCACGCTTTTGTACTTAATCTCCTCCTAGATTAATACCTCAAAGGAGAGGCAGCCGCTGACATTACCCGGTGTGTATGCAGTGATTCATCTGAATAACGTCTACATGGCATCCTCGCTCCTGGAGGAGACGTCAAAAAGCAACGAGAGAGCAATCAGAACATGAGCAGCAGGAAAAGCAGTGCCGTGGTGGGATGGAGCTGAGGAAAGTGTGGGTATGTGACCCTGAATTCCCACAGAGAACAGATCTGGGGCATCTCGACAGCGGGAAGCTGCTCGTGGGGTGGGATGTGGGACAGAGGGATGGAGGGCAGCAGGGCGGTGGGTGCAGCATTTATTTATTTGTTTATGTTGGCAGAGGAACTGGAGCTTTTTGTTCAATAAACCCACGGTGAGATCTGGTGTTTGCATAGAGTCTGTGCCCACGGTGAGGGATGGGACAGCAGGGCAAGCGCCAGGAATACTTCGGGGTGAAGCATCACTGCATTGGCAGTGGAGGGTGTTGAGTCCCCTGGTGCCACCGGGGTGCAGGAGGAACCTCGGGGGGGTGAGGAAGGTGTCCCTATCTCCCAGTCTCCCCCTCTTCAGATGTCCCCCTCTCCAGATATCCCCATCTCCAGGCGTACTCACCACCCGGTGTCCCCATCCCGGCGTCCCCATCTCCAGATGTCCCCAGCTCCCAGTGTTCCCAGCTCTGGTCCGGGACCCCCAGCCCCTCTCTCCGCCTTCACTCTTGCATTTCCCTCTCCTCACTTCCGGACCGGGACACGGCGATACCCGGTAGCGGGGCGAGGCGATGCCCGGGGCGGTGCCGGTGCCCGGGGCGGGGGCTACGGGGCTAGGCGGAGCCGTCGGGCAGCGTATTCGGTGCCCCCCATGTGAGGCAGCGGATGCCCATGGCTCTGGGGCCGGATTTGCTGCTGGTTGCCGGTTCTTTCGCCGCTTTCCGCTTGTTGAACCGGGGGGTGGAGCGGCTGATGCCCCCGCCGCCCTCGGCCCGGCGGAACCGCTGGAAGTGGCGGAACATCTGGACGTCACTGGCACACAGCGTGCTGAGCGGCGGCGGGGCGCTGGCGGGGTGAGCAGCCCGGATCGGACAGCGGGAGACCGCGATGGGAACGTAGGGCCGAGGGGACAACGAGGGAGGATGTGCATATGGGGAGGAGAAAGGGGCGTCGGGGGGCTTTGGGGGAGGGATAGAGATGGGGTGGATGGAGCCCTAGGGGGGTGTTAGGGAAGGGATGGATGGGATCCTAGGGGGTAATGGGGATGGGGTGGATGGGATCCTGGGGGGGTGTTGGGGAGGGGATCCTGGGGGGTAATGGGATGGGACCCTAGGGGGGTGTTGGGGAAGGGATGGATGTGGAGATGGGGAGGTAATCTGGGGTACAGAGGGATGGAGGAGGAACTGAGGGGTGCAAGGGAATACTGGGGTAGCAGGGGATAGGGAGACTCATGGAGGACAGGAGGATAGCATGGCTATGGGCGGAGGCAAAGGGGAAAGAAGGGTTCTAGGTTGTCAGCAGTGCCCACTGAGCACAATGGAAGGAAGCCCTGAAGGACTAGGGGGCCAAAGGCACTGCCTGGCACTCACAGCCCATCTCCCCACAGGTTCTGCCTCTACCCTGGGCTGCACGAGGATCTGGTGGGCACGCACCCACCCGGGGCGCACAGCCTGGTGGCCGTGTCTGTAGGTGAGGTGGGGGAACGGGGTTCCTGGGGGTCCCTGTTGGTGCCTGATGCCAGCCCCCCACCCACGTCCCGGGCAGCGACGTCTCAGGCACCACAGACAATTGCCTTATTCTTGGCAAGGACAGAGGCTCCTTTTTGTGCCCACACACCCAGGGCTGGGAGGTATTGAGCTGCCCATCACCATCCTCATCGGGCAGCCAGGGCTCGGAGCATCCCAAAAGTGCCTGTGATATGTGATCAGTGTAGCTTCCCTGCAAATCCATGTGCTGAAATTGCTAGGAGCTTTGAGTCCCATGGCCATCTCTCTCTTTGTCACCTTGTTGCATTTCTGTCACCAGCCATGTGGTGCTAGCAAGATCCCCAGCACTACTATGGCTCAGCAAGGAGGTTTAAGTACATGAAATGCTGATGTGGGGTTGTTCTGGTGGCAGTAAATCCTCCACGCTGCAAGGAATTGGGATCCAATCCTAGGGTGGTAACAGGGGTGAGGGTCCAAGTGCTGCCCCACAGTGCAGCCCTTCCTGGCCACCCCCTTCCTTGCTTATAGCCTCTCTGTTCCCAGGTTATTTCCTGGAAGACTTTGTGGACATGCTATGCAATCAGAAACTCCACCAGTCCTGGGAGCTACTCTTCCATCACTCCGTGGTGAGTCTGCTGGGTGGGAGTGGGTCTGGGGAATGCCCCTCTCATCACAAGGGAGATGGCAAGGTGGGAGCAGACAGATCCATTACCTTAATTTTCCAGCAGGCTGTAGGGGGGCACGGGACTCTGCAGGGCCCAGGGAGGGAGAACAGGAGAGGTGGTGGTGGGACGCAGCTGGGGGAGGTGATTTTCAACCCTGCAACTCTGCAAGCCACTACTCATGAGTCAAAAGGTCATCCACACAATAGAGCTAATTCAGGCTGGGACAGTGATTTAACAAGCAGATAATCTCATTATAGAACCAATACACAGAACAGCATTAATGGTATAAACTGAAGAAAAGTCTGAGCGGTGTAAGGCACAGGCAGGCAGAGCCTGTCCCCTGTCACCACAGGAGGATGCAAGGCAGGAGTTGTACCCGCTCTGCCCCCACAGCCCCATCCTAGGGCATCCCAGAGCTCCATGAAAGGAGTTCACAAGGGCTGTCATGCAGCAAAGCCACTTAATCCTTGCAGTGTACCTGTCCTGGGGAGGATCTCTGAGCCAGCAGCAGCTCTAGCCCTGGGCTACACATCTCCCTCCCTACCGCTGTGTGCAGAAAAACCTGCTGGGCCACCATCCACTGCATGCCCCAGGCCATAATAGCAGGGTTAGGGCTGGCTGTTGGGTTTCCTCTTTCAACCTGGAGTTTATAGAAGTGTTTTCCACTCGCTCTGCTGGAAAATAACAACATACTAAGGTTTTGTGCAATGGTGGGGAGACTTTATCTTGTTTCTGAGGCTGCAGAGATGTCTGAAGTGGTGACCAGCGGCTTGGCTCTGGCATGACAACTGTTTCCAGCTCTGCTTCGTGCTATGCCTGAGCATGAAGGGCTCTAGAGCAAGCAGTGCCCGTGCTCAGCCTCTCTTCTTTCTCTTTCCCAGGTGATTGTCTGCTTTGGCATTGCAGTGCTGCTCCATCAGTATGTGGGCTTTGCCCTCGTGGCCTTACTGGTTGAGATTAACTCCATCTTCCTCCACCTACGCCAGATCCTGCTCATGGCTGACCTGGTGCACACCACCTGCTACCGCCTCAACAGCATCATCAACCTGGGCACCTACGTGGTGTTCCGCATTGCCACGCTGGCCTGGATGACACGCTGGCTGTTCCTCAACCGGCAGCACGTGCCCCTGGCCACATACACTGTGGGCACAGTTGGCATGGCAATCATGACCCCCATGAACATCATCCTCTTCTACCGCCTGCTGCGTAGTGATTTCTTCAAGTCCAGCCGGGACACGTGCAGGGAGAAGGAGAAATAGCATTGAGCAGCCATGAGCTCGTGGAGGAGGATAGCAAAGAGCTGTGGGGAGTGAACATGGCTATTTCAGTGTTGCTTGGACTTGTGGCTCTGGATCCTGGGCAAAGAAGGTGCTCGTGGACCAGGCACTGGGGCTCTGCTCTCCAACACCTTTGGATGATGTGGTCAAACAACCAGGAGCTGCTTAGAGAAGCCCTGAAGGCTCTCGCAGCCCTGAGGCATCACTGAGAAGGGAGCAAGGAGAAGAGCATTGTTTCCCCATTGCTTTTCTGGACATGGAAACACCACTGTGTGTTTCTAACCTCTTAGGTGCTGCACCCTGCAGGGTCCTATTGCCTAAGGGACTCTGTGCTCAACCTTGTGCTACCTCCGGCACTTCCCATGGGACAGCACCAGGCAAGAGAAGGTCTAAGGCTTTGCCCCTGCAGCCAGGGCCAGTAAAAGCCAAATCCTGCACTCATGAATCCTCCCCAGTGAGATTGTGCCAGGTGAGAGATGAAGGCTTGGACCTGTCCTTGTCAGATACTGCTGGCGCTGGACTAGAGACAGTGGGAGCTTCAGTGCCATACTTGAGGACAGGCTGCTAACTTCAGACAACTGGAGCTTTTCTAGTGTTGTTTTGTTCCCAGATCTATTAATTCCCTATAAATGAGTGTGGGAGAGCGTGAGTTGCAGGCCAGGACAATGGTGTGTGATAGTTACTTCCAGTGGATGAGATGTTTTCAGATGGGCCAGATATGGGCACCTATGAGGAACCAGAAGTCCTGCTGCAGAGCCCAGTGTAATGCTCTCAAGCAGCAGCAAGAGCTCTTACTAACACAGGCTTTCAATAAATGGCAAATGAAACAGCTCAAGTGGAAGAGGCTTAGAAGAACTCTGCATCCCAACTTGCTCCTGAGGTGTCACTGGCTTCCTGTCCTCCATCTCCTTGCTCTGGGATAAAAACACACAGTGTGCTGGCTCATTCCTGATGCTGTGTGCAGCAAAGCTGGGTGCCTTCCAGGGGCAAGGAATTGGAAAGTTTGTTTCCCTTCACATTTCCCACTGATTCCAACACTGAACCCTTCCCATCAGCCCAGCACCATATAGGAGCCCACCTCACACAGGGCTATGTGTAGATGCCTTGAGAAATCCATTGGATCTATTGTGCTTTCTGCACGGCAAGTAACTTTTTACCCCCAAACCACTCGCTTTGGAAAGCTGTGGGAGAGGCTGAAACTACTCAGAGTGCCGCTGTCAGCAGCGCTTGCTGCCCACACTGTGACTGCTGCTCAAGGCCTCGATTGTTACCACATTCCTGCTGCCACGGCAATGCCACACACTGGGGACCTGGCTGGGAGCCTGCAGGGATGTCTCACAGTCGTGGCCTGGCAGCTCTGCACAGCCCGGGGCATGGGAACACACTGTGGGTATGCCCCGTGTCTCCCCTGAAGGAAACAGGGCCCAGCTTTGGGACAAGAACCTTCCCCTCCTGTGGGGACAGAGGCAGAAGGGCAAAGGATGGCCACTCTCTCACAAGGGAAACCCAGGCCCAAGGGGGGCGCTGCCCGAGGCAAACCCCATACGGCCTTACGCCCGTAGGGCTCTTGGGCCCCACAGCAGGGGTCCGCTGGCGCAGGCTGATTGTCCAATCAGAGCCGGCGTCGTGCTGTCACCGCTATCTCTCTCCACCAATCAAAACTGGAAGAGGGCGGGACCGGAAGGGAATATGTACACAACCGGAAGTGTACTCTAGGCACAGCTTCCTTTCCTCTACCGCACTGGATCCCGCCTCCTGCCCTTTCCACTCTTTGATAGGCTGTTCTCGCTGTCTGTGAGACTGCCCGAAGGCTGATTGGACGAGCCCTCTGGCTGCGCACCTACCCACATCCGGGTCTCGCAGGCGCGGTGGCGGTGGGCTGCGCCGCCATTGTGGTGGGGAAGTGCGGGACGTCGCAGCGGCCGGTGTGTGCGGGGGGGGCGGGCCTCAGGGACGTGGGAGGGCCCGGGGGGAGCCGTGAATCCCGCTTTGAGCCCGTTCTTCTTCCCACGCAGGTGCGTCGCCATGGCCGCCGTCTTCCCGTACCGCGGTGGCTGCGCGCCGGTGCCGACCCCGATGGCACCGCTGCCCGACTACATGTCTGAGGAGAAGCTGCAGGAGAAAGGTGCGTACGGCCTCTCCCCATCCCGTCTCGCCGAACGGGGCGCGCCTGACCCCATCCCGTTGCTTTTCTGTCCCCGTAGCGCGCAAGTGGCAACAGCTGCAGGCCAAGCGCTATGCGGAGAAGAGGAAATTCGGCTTCGTGGACGCGCAGAAGGAGGACATGCCCCCCGAGCACGTCCGGAAGATCATCCGCGACCATGGTGACATGACCAACAGGAAGTTCCGCCACGACAAGCGCGTATACCTGGGGTACGGAGCTCCCACTGAGGGGCAGTGCCTTCAGAGCAGGGCTCCCAGGGGCAGATGTGCTCAGACAGCAGCATCACAGCAAGAGGGTGTCAGTGGGGTGCAGGAGAGGATAAGCTGATGAAGTTGTTGCTTGGAGTTCTTAAGGAAAAGCATTGTTCTGAATAGCAAATAGCTTAGAAGAGGTTTGGGGGGGAGATTATGAACTAATCAGCTTTTTTTTCACAATTAAAATGTTCTATGGGTGTCTCTCTGTTGTTTGGGCTCAGAGAACTGTCTTGTACAAAGCAGTCTGTTGCATTAATGTAGTTACCCATAAAAACTCATTCAGTATTTTTTAGTGTTATTATTCTTGAATGTTTTTAATGCATAACAATCTATCTGAAGCCAAACGGTAGAAAAAACCTTTTGGTAGTGGAATCTCAAGCAGAAGGATAGTAAAGAAAGTTTGTGGGTTCATCACTGGAGGCCTTTATGAGCAGGTTAGCTGAGCAGTTTTCAGGAGTGGCAGGTATACAGGTAACTGAACTTGCTGCAGACAGGTAACTGTTCTCTGGAGATGCCTTCCAGCTGTGATCTTCCTTTATTTCTGGTTGTAGTGCTCTGAAGTACATGCCTCACGCTGTTCTGAAGCTCTTGGAGAACATGCCTATGCCATGGGAGCAAATCAGAGATGTTCCAGTCCTGTATCACATCACAGGAGCCATCTCTTTTGTGAATGAGATTCCCTGGGTTATAGAGCCAGTGTACATTGCACAGTGGGGGTAAGTGCTTTTTCCTTTGCTCTGGGGGGACACTGTGAGTGAGTAACTGTGCATCCACAATAAGGGCAGCATGTAATGCTCTCTGGTTTTTGCCAGGTCCATGTGGATTATGATGAGGCGAGAGAAGAGGGACAGACGTCACTTCAAGAGGATGAGATTTCCCCCATTTGATGATGAAGAACCTCCTCTGGATTACGCTGATAACATTCTAGATGTGGAGCCCCTGGAAGCAATTCAGCTTGAGCTGGATCCGGAGGAAGATGCCCCAGTACTGGACTGGTTCTATGACCACCAGCCACTGAAAGACAACAGAAAGTACGTGCCTGCCTGGTAGAACAATTCACTGTGGGGATTTAAGAAAATAAACAGCAAAATCTTTATGCAGTATGTAAATTACATGTATGCAAAAGTGCATAATTTTTGCTTGTTTAATGTTGGTCTATGAGTGATGTTGGTGGGATGAGAAAACCTTTCCTCAAGGATAGGAGGGGGAATTTGACTGCTGTAAAGTCATCCCTCTGTCTTCAGTGTCGAGAGAAGGCAATCAAGGCCTCTCTGTGCAGACAGGTTACTGCATGGGTAACTGGTAAAACTCTGATGTTTCTTGCCACACCATAAAAATGAAAACCTGGATCATCTAGTTTTTATTTGAGTTTATGTTTTAGATATAGAGTACGCTTGCACCCTGGAGGCTCTTGAATCTTGTCAGACATTGGCATGTTGTTTGAGATATGGAGATGGAGGGGAGCTGGGCAGATATAGTCCATAGAGATCTTCAGCAAGCCTGTAAATCTTATTTTTCTGTCTAGAGGGGAACAAGAGTTAGCTATCCTTAATATTTTCTGCAGATAGCAGAAAGGTAAAGGACCAGTTGTCTTCTGGCTGTGTAATGAGTGCCCTGTGCTTTGTTTCTCTGCAGGTATGTGAATGGTTCTACCTACCAGCGCTGGCAGTTCACTCTGCCCATGATGTCCACACTGTATCGGCTGGCCAATCAGCTGCTCACTGACCTTGTGGATGACAACTATTTCTATTTGTTTGACCTGAAAGCGTTCTTCACCTCCAAGGCACTGAACATGGCTATTCCTGGAGGTCCCAAGTTTGAGCCTCTTGTTAGAGACATCAATCTGCAGTAAGTGTTAAGCCTTGGAGGAAAGAGACAGTTATCTGGGAAAAGATTGTGAGGGTCACTGATCTGTTATCGTGTAGCTTTTGCTGGGTTAGTTAGTTCTGAGCATTTGCTCTTTTTAGCATTGTGATATGCTTGTTGCTTTGGACAGTGGTTCTTACTGCGAAGAAAAAGCTAAAGGGAAGGCACTGATACTGCATCTTTGCTCAAGAATATTTGTCTTTCTGTCTCCCCAAATGCTTGTGTGACAATTTCTTTTTGCTTCATTTGAGGGATGAAGACTGGAACGAATTTAACGACATCAACAAAATTATCATCAGGCAGCCAATCAGGACAGAGTACAAAATTGCTTTCCCATACCTGTACAATAACCTCCCCCACCACGTCCACCTGACCTGGTAAGCACAGCAGTCTCAAGGGCGAGGAGAGGAGGGAGAAGCCATCAGCATGCTCTCATACTCAATATGTGTTGTAGGTATCATACTCCAAATGTTGTCTTCATTAAAACAGAAGATCCTGATCTCCCAGCTTTTTACTTCGACCCGCTGATCAACCCCATTTCACACAGACATTCTGTTAAGGTGAGTCACTGTCCAGGGGAACCTATGATAAACTGTATGTGTGGAGCAGTGGGATTTTAGCATCTTTTTGTAACCTTGCTTCTGGTAACGGCACAGATATGCATCTATTTCAGGAGAAAGCACAAACCCTTTCACAAAAAAACCCTTGTGCAGTTGTCAGTTGTTTTCTGTCCTCTGTAATTGCTCAAAGCTGTGTCCTGTGGGCTCTAGGATAAAGTTCAGTGCCTAAATTGCAGTGTTACTTTATGGTCTTCTGACAGGTAGCCAGAGGTAATTCTGCCTGTTGGCACCTTGTAGAGTGTTTTTTGCTTCTCAGATAATCAGCACTGTTGCACTTATTCCCTGACAAGAGAGAAATGCTTTTTACTTGATTAACTTAGAGAACAAAGTTGAAACATTGAATTGTCCAGGAAACAAGTGTTGTGTGGTTTCTGGTTTCAGAGTCAGGAACCATTGCCTGATGATGATGAAGAATTTGAGTTACCAGAGTTTGTGGAACCCTTCTTGAAGGATACCCCGCTCTACACAGACAACACAGCCAATGGCATTGCCTTGCTGTGGGCCCCACGGCCGTTCAATCTGAGGTCTGGGAGGACTCGGAGAGCTCTTGACATCCCACTGGTCAAGAACTGGTGAGTTATTCCTGTGGGACAGTGTATTCTAGTGATTGTGATATTAATATCAGTGGTATGTTACAGTGGGGAAAAAAAGCGATCTTGTGGAGTTTGTCTGCTTTCTAGAGATTTCAGGAGAGCCTGTAGACTCGTTTTTGAAGGAATATAAGTTATCTGAAAGTTTAAAGTCTATTTCACCCCTAGGTATCGTGAGCACTGCCCAGCTGGCCAGCCAGTGAAAGTGCGAGTCTCCTATCAGAAGCTGCTGAAATACTATGTACTAAATGCCCTCAAGCACAGACCCCCGAAGGCCCAGAAGAAGAGGTAAGTGGGACCTGTTCAGTGGGGAACTGCTGATCTGTGTAGGGGATTCAGCTGATTAAAGACTATTCTCTCTTCAGGTACCTGTTCCGCTCCTTCAAGGCTACGAAGTTTTTCCAGTCAACAAAGCTGGACTGGGTGGAAGTAGGCCTGCAGGTGTGTCGCCAGGGCTACAATATGCTCAACTTGCTGATTCACAGAAAGAAACTGAACTACCTTCACTTGGATTACAACTTTAACCTGAAGCCAGTGAAGACCCTCACCACTAAGGTACAACCCCTGTGCTTACCAGCAAAGTTTACTTGAAGATTTAAGTAGTAGCTAATGTGGTAGTGCTGACTGTGGTAATGCTGACCGTGGTGATTCGATTGTTCTGTTGTTGTACAGACTAAATAGGAGCTGTTTGACTCTTAGGCAACATTGTTACAAGAATCCTGAATCTCTTTCTTTCCCAGGAAAGGAAAAAGTCCCGTTTTGGTAATGCTTTCCATCTGTGCCGAGAGGTTCTGCGGCTGACTAAGCTGGTGGTGGACAGCCACGTCCAGTACAGGCTTGGAAATGTAGATGCATTTCAGGTAGGCCTGATTCTTTCTTTTAAAGGTGGGGAGGGGAAGTTGAGAGAAGGAATATCAGGATGGGCTTACACAGGATGCACAAAATGACTGATTATTGCAGTGTTCTGGAGAAGAAGGCAGTGGAGAAAGCATGCAGAATTGTGTGAAATTCTGCTGTTATCTTAGCTTATATGAATTGGTTATCTCACGAGTGACTGATAGGAGCTTTGGGCAGCTTGATGCACTCTACTCCCAGCTGCAAAATAAGCCTGGCTTCTTGAGGCAATGTGTGTAGCATTTATTGTTATCTCTGACTGTGTTTATTGTGTTTCAGTTGGCAGATGGCTTGCAGTACATCTTTGCCCATGTAGGTCAGCTGACAGGGATGTACAGATACAAGTACAAACTGATGAGACAGATTCGTATGTGCAAGGACCTGAAACATCTCATCTACTACAGGTTTAACACAGTAAGTTCCACCTTTCCAGTGAGGTGGTGACCCCAAGTAAACCGGACCAACAAGAGAGTGTCAGTAAATGACTTGTTATTGTGTCTCTCTTCTTCCAGGGGCCTGTGGGCAAAGGTCCTGGATGTGGCTTCTGGGCTCCAGGCTGGAGAGTGTGGCTGTTCTTCATGAGGGGCATCACGCCACTGCTGGAACGCTGGCTGGGGAATCTGCTGGCCAGGCAGTTTGAAGGTCAGCACATTGTGTAAATCTTGGACACGAGGGTTGTCTGGTAAAGATTAATGCTGTTTGCAGATCTCTGTTCCAAGTGGTGGTCTGTGCTTGTATTCCACATCAGTCCCAATGGCTTTTGTCCTGTTAGAGCTCTTACAAAACCAGCGTACCCACAGTAGTTTCCAAGTTGAAATGGGATTCCCTGATCCATAGCACTCTGGAGTCTATAGCCTCCTGATCATGTATTCCAACCTCTCCAATGATGTAGCAGTTGAATTTCTTATGGCATCCTGCAGCTCTCTGGAGGACACTCCTTTAATACAAAGAAGAGCAGCACTGCCCAGTAATGTCTGAACTGCTGAAGTGTTTTGCTTTTCGCAGGCCGTCACTCAAAGGGTGTAGCAAAGACTGTCACAAAGCAGCGTGTGGAGTCTCACTTTGACCTGGAGCTGAGGGCTGCTGTTATGCATGACATTCTGGACATGATGCCAGAAGGGATCAAACAGAACAAAGCCAGAACCATCCTGCAGCATCTGAGTGAGGCTTGGCGCTGCTGGAAGGCCAATATCCCCTGGAAGGTAAGTCCCTTGTTTCACTTTTCTTTCAATTGTAACATCTGTCAGACTGAACTGCTCTTACAAAGGCTCCTACTCCTTCTTCCCTCATGTTACTTCTCCCTTCCCAGGTTCCTGGGCTGCCAACTCCTATTGAGAACATGATTCTGAGGTACGTGAAGGCAAAAGCTGACTGGTGGACAAATACAGCTCACTACAACAGGGAGCGTATCCGTCGGGGTGCCACTGTGGACAAGACTGTCTGTAAGAAGAATCTGGGCCGGCTGACCAGACTCTACTTAAAAGCTGAGCAGGAGCGGCAGCATAATTACTTGAAGGTACTTCTGTCCTGCCTGAGGTTGCCCAAGTTGGTGCTGTCTCCATAGGCAAACTTTCACTGACTAATCATGGTGTTGTGGTTGTGCAGGATGGGCCTTACATCACTGCAGAAGAGGCTGTTGCTGTGTACACAACCACAGTGCACTGGCTGGAAAGCAGGAGGTTCTCACCCATTCCATTCCCCCCGTTGTCCTACAAGCACGATACCAAGTTGCTCATATTGGCCCTGGAGAGGCTGAAGGAAGCTTACAGGTAAGCACTCGGAAGTGAATGGTTTCTCTCAAGGGTCAGAGAGGCTCTGGGAAAGGCTTCTGAAACTATTTTATTATCCATTATTTCTGGAATTGATTACACTGTAACGATCACCCAGAATGGGCAGGTTGAGGCTGTAGGTTGTGGTACTGCCAAGGCTGCCTGGGCATTCTTCAAGGACTCTGCCAATTGGGGCTGACTGTGAATTGTGAAGAATTAGAGATCTTGTCTTGAGCTGCTTGGTTGAACACTTGTCTTTCATCAATTCAATGCAGCAGATCTTAGTTTATTTGTGCCTGAGTACACAAACTGTTGTTCTTTCTCACTTTCAGTGTGAAATCTCGCCTGAATCAGTCACAGAGGGAGGAGCTGGGCTTGATTGAACAGGCTTATGATAATCCTCATGAAGCTCTGTCCAGGATCAAACGACACCTTTTAACTCAGAGAGCCTTCAAGGAAGTAAGTATCATGGTGAAAGCTAGAGAACATAAAAAACTTACACTGTGTTCAGGTACAAAATGGCAGCAACACTATCAAGAGTGTTCTCTGTCAGGTATAGGCTTCAGATTTACCTTCTCTTTTCTAGGTTGGCATTGAGTTCATGGATCTCTACAGCCACCTGGTTCCTGTTTATGATGTTGAGCCCTTGGAGAAAATCACAGATGCTTATCTGGATCAGTACTTGTGGTATGAGGCTGATAAAAGAAGACTCTTCCCTCCTTGGATCAAGCCTGCTGACACTGAACCTCCTCCGCTGTTAGTGTACAAGTGGTGCCAAGGTTAGTGGGGTCTGATGTTCCATGGTAAAATGAGTTGAGTTATCAGGAGCTTGCTGCTGAAGAGTCCACTTGCAAGCTGAGCTTTCATACTTGCAGCAATAATACAGCTAGTCGTTACACTATGAGGCTGTATTTTGTAGGTTAACACTGGAGGAAGAGAAGTTCTGTGACATTTGTGGTTGATTATTACATATTTCTGTTCCAATTTCTGGGTAGACTGGAAGGAAAAAAAGGGGCTGAAAAACACTACAGAAAATATGCTGACTTTTCATGCCTGGAAGGGTGCTTCTGCACTCTCAGAATTGCCATGTCACATAACATGACACAGTTGTTTGTCTCCTCAGGCATTAATAATCTGCAGGATGTTTGGGAAACAAGCGAAGGTGAATGCAACGTGATGCTGGAATCTCGATTTGAGAAGATGTATGAGAAGATTGACCTGACATTACTCAACAGGCTGTTGCGTCTTATTGTTGATCACAACATTGCTGACTACATGACAGCAAAAAACAACGTGGTGATCAACTACAAGGTGATGATTACTGTCAGAAAAGTGTGTGGACTGTATAATTGAGAGGTTTGGGACCCGTAGGTGGTGGTGGTGGCGGTGAAGGGGGGATGGGGACACAAGACTTGCTGGGGAAAGAGGTGATTAGGGAGTAAGAAAACCCTGCTGGGCCCTGTTGAAAAGCAGCTGCTCAGGTAGAGGTTTTTGGTGGATTGTGACAGTCAGGTTTCTCACACTTCTTTTTCCTCAGGACATGAATCACACAAACTCCTACGGGATTATTCGTGGGCTGCAGTTTGCTTCCTTCATTGTCCAGTATTATGGGCTTGTGATGGACCTGCTGGTGCTGGGTCTGCACCGTGCCAGTGAAATGGCTGGGCCTCCCCAGATGCCCAATGACTTCCTCAGCTTCCAGGACATTGCAACTGAGGTGGCCCATCCCATTCGCCTTTTCTGCAGATACATCGACCGCATCCACATCTTCTTCAGGTGAGAGCTCTCTGGGTCCTTGTCTGTGTGGGCAGTCCATCTGAGGAAGATGTTTGTGTCACCACAGATCCTCTTCTCTTCATTTCCAGGTTTACAGCAGATGAGGCGAGGGACTTGATTCAGCGGTACCTGACAGAGCATCCAGATCCCAACAATGAGAACATTGTAGGCTACAACAATAAGAAGTGCTGGCCTCGGGACGCTCGGATGCGCCTCATGAAGCATGATGTCAACCTGTAAGTGATGCAGCCTGGAAACACAAGGGGTAGAGTGGTGAGAAAATTAGTTGTGATAAATAAGTATTAGAGATTGACAGGCAGGTGCTCAGGAAAGGAAGAAGAGATGAGGAGGTTTGTGTCATAGTTCTGACAGAGAGTGGTTGGCGTGAGAGACCATAGTGCTGAGAAAGCACTGGAAACTCATCCAGTTTGTATTTCACCTTAGTTTCAGAGCCTGGCCTCACTGTGCATGCCTTCTGTTTCAGTGGCCGTGCTGTATTCTGGGATATCAAGAACCGCCTGCCTCGATCCGTCACCACAGTGCAGTGGGAGAACAGCTTCGTGTCTGTTTACAGCAAGGATAACCCCAATTTGCTGTTCAACATGTGTGGGTTTGAGTGCCGCATTTTGCCCAAATGCCGCACCAGCTATGAGGAGTTCACCCACAAGGATGGTGTCTGGAACCTGCAGAACGAGGTAGGGGGAGAGTTTGGCAGGCTGGGAAAGCAGTCCCTGCTTTGTCTGTCCCCAGCATCAAAGCAAGGCTTGTACCTGTATGGGAGGAGTACTTGGCAGCGTGCGTTTGGCAGCTGTGTAGCTGAGAACAGTGACAGGTAGAACTGAAATGAATTTGGGAGCTTTCTTTCCTGTGAGGGATGGGAAATCCTTGGAGAGGAATAAGGGAGGACCCAAAACTGTTTGGACTCTTCCCTTCCTGTGCTTTATAAGTGACCCACAGCCCTGTGCTCTTGCAGGTCACCAAGGAGCGCACAGCTCAGTGCTTCCTGCGTGTTGACGATGAGTCTATGCAGAGATTTCACAACAGAGTGAGGCAGATCCTCATGGCGTCTGGCTCTACAACCTTCACTAAGGTAAGGTGGAAGCGAGCTGTGTGACAGAACTTCCTGCAGATGCTTGAAGAACGAGCTGAGAACTGATCCTGTGCTTTCCTTTTTAGATTGTCAATAAATGGAATACAGCTCTGATTGGCCTGATGACATATTTCCGGGAAGCTGTTGTAAATACTCAGGAGCTGCTTGACTTGCTGGTGAAGTGTGAGAATAAAATCCAGACTCGAATCAAAATTGGTCTGAATTCCAAAATGCCCAGCCGTTTTCCACCTGTGGTGTTCTATACCCCTAAGGAGCTGGGAGGTCTGGGCATGCTCTCCATGGGACACGTTCTCATCCCACAGTCTGACCTGAGGTGGGTAACGCTGCCCTGTCTGAAATGCCCACGTGATTTAGGTGTTCTGTTAGATATTCCTTCCCATTAAAATATTGGGGAATGCTAAACCATAACTTGCTACAGAGATAGGTTGTCTTTGCTGTAGGTCATACCAATGTGACTGGTGATGTCCCGTTCCTCCTACCTCACTCTCTGCCTCTCTGCTCCAGGTGGTCCAAGCAGACCGATGTTGGCATTACTCATTTCCGCTCGGGGATGAGTCATGAGGAGGACCAGCTCATCCCAAATTTGTATCGTTACATCCAGCCGTGGGAGAGTGAATTCATTGACTCTCAGAGAGTGTGGGCAGAATATGCCCTCAAGCGACAAGAGGCTATAGCCCAGAACAGGTATATTCCCATGTTCAGTCAGATCTGTGTGTGTGTCTGCTGGGGGGGCAGGCAGTGGTGGGAAGCCTTGCATTGCTTGAGTTCTGCAGACCTTGCTGGGCTTCTGATGTGTGGTACAGACTGTCTGCAAAGCGCACTCTTACCTCTGGAGGAGGCATGGACTCTGCAGGCAGTACAGCCTTGGCACAGCTGAAGGCAAATGATATGCCAGGTGGTGCCAGGAAAAGCTGATGTCAGACCCATTTCCTTAGTTAGTTCTGCTCACTTACAAGGGCAGGCTTTTCCTTTTGGCTGTTTGACATCAACCTGTTTATAGTGATGGCTGTGGATGCTTTTCTGAGCTTCTGAGTGTCAGTCATTTTAGAACCCGTCCTGCTAGAGCCTTGGAATCTGTATTCTTTCTGTGATCTCATCGCCTGAAATCTTAATGCACTGCCATAAAATTGAGAGGTAACAGAGTGTGGGGATGTGTTTTTTCTTCAGGCGTCTGACACTGGAAGATCTGGAGGACTCGTGGGACAGAGGAATTCCTCGTATTAACACCCTTTTCCAGAAGGACCGGCATACCCTGGCTTATGATAAGGGATGGAGAGTCAGGACTGACTTCAAGCAGTATCAGGTATTGACAGGGAATTTCTCAGTGTGAATTTCAGGCATCACCTTAGATACTGCCCAGTCTGAATTGCCTGCTGGGTACTGGCCAAACGTGTAGATGAGCTGTATCGTCCAGAATGGGTGTATGAGGCTTTTTACTTGTTAGCTGACATCATCTTGGTCCCTGAAATTAGTGCAGCGTGGTTAAACGATGTGAATGCAGAGCTGCTCACTGGTAGGCTGTTGTTTGCAGGTCCTGAAGCAGAACCCGTTCTGGTGGACACATCAGCGCCACGATGGGAAGCTGTGGAACCTGAACAACTACCGCACCGATATGATCCAAGCCCTGGGTGGAGTGGAGGGGATCCTGGAGCACACTCTCTTCAAGGGCACTTACTTCCCCACATGGGAGGGTCTCTTCTGGTAAGAGAAACCTTGATCTGGCCTCGTGCAAATTGGAGCTTAGTGGTGCAGCAGGGGGAGTTCTTGGCTCAAGCTACACTTGATCTGCTGAGCTGTTCTGTTTTCCAGGAGCACACCATACAGTTCAGTTTGAGGGTACCTGGCATTGCACTGTAACTAGATTTATGCATGTGGTTCCATGAAAGTTCTTTACATGAAGCAGTCCTTGCTCCTTACATGCTTGTGCCTTGCTTCTATTTTATGTGGTCCATGAAAATCAGCTGTGATTAGGAGCATCTAACACAGCTGACTGTCACTTCAAGGGAGAAGGCCAGTGGCTTTGAGGAGTCCATGAAGTGGAAGAAGCTGACAAAAGCCCAGAGATCGGGTTTGAATCAGATTCCAAACAGAAGATTTACTCTGTGGTGGTCTCCTACCATTAACAGAGCCAACGTAAGTATCTGGAATTAGCTTTCAGGAACTTGTGCTGAGTTGAGAGCAGTTAATCTGGTTATTCGGATGAACTGTAGATCTAAGCTGCTGAACAGCAGCAGTTCTGTTCTCAAAACTTCACCAGTTGTGCTGTTACATGTTCTCACACCTGTTTTTCATTTGCAGGTATATGTTGGCTTTCAGGTGCAGCTGGATTTGACAGGTATATTTATGCATGGCAAGATCCCCACGCTGAAGATTTCTCTCATTCAGATTTTCCGAGCTCACTTGTGGCAAAAGATCCACGAGAGCATTGTAATGGATTTGTGTCAGGTGAGCAGCGTGTTAACTGGGTTTGTTCAGTGCACACTCACTCCTTGTGTACTAACAGCCTCCTGCTCATGACCGTAGCAAAGCAACTCCTCTAGTAATTTGACAGAGAAGGGGAGGAAACTGGATTTTCCAGGCTACCTGCTTATGTCTGTGTTGTGGATAGGCTCTGTTAGTTAGACTGTTTGAACACAGCTCACCTTTGACTGCCTTTTCCCCAGGTGTTTGATCAGGAGCTGGATGCTCTGGAGATTGAGACAGTGCAGAAGGAGACAATCCATCCCAGGAAATCATACAAGATGAATTCCTCATGTGCAGATATCCTTCTCTTTGCTTCCTACAAGTGGAATGTGTCACGTCCATCATTGCTTGCAGATTCCAAGTGAGTGTTTCCCTTTTCCCTCTACAGAGACAAGCTGCTGAGCTTGTCCCTGAGCAAAAGGCCTTATATCTTGGGAGCCCAGGGCTGACGTGCTTCTCTGGGTACCCAGGAGCACATAATAATGCCTGGGAAGTGCAGGGCTAGTATGGGCAGATGTTCTCTTTTCAGTAGTGTGTGTGTCTAGTACCTGGCTTCAGTGATCAGGCTTGGTAGCAGTTACTCTCTGCCAAAGAGATGTGCAGCAACTGCAGGAGAGTTCTATGCAAGATTTAATTACTCTGGCTCGCTTTCTTAGAGATGTGATGGACAGCACCACCACTCAGAAGTACTGGATAGATATCCAGCTGCGCTGGGGAGATTATGATTCCCATGATATTGAGCGCTATGCAAGAGCCAAGTTCCTGGACTACACTACAGACAACATGAGTATCTATCCTTCTCCCACTGGTGTGCTCATTGCCATCGATCTGGCCTACAATTTACACAGGTAAGAACTGCACTGTCTGTGTTTTAGCTGTAATTGATAGTTTATGGATGTCTCTTAGTGCATCTTCAAGCTGGGCTGTGTTCCAGGCAGGACTTGCTGTAATAATGGTTCAGCTCACTAATCGTTTGTTTTCTTAAGAGATCTCTGTCAAATGGAGTTCAGGGGCAGGCCTTGTTTAAAGGCCAACTGCAAGAGGGAACAACTGTTCTTCATGAAAGGGCAAGGCAGAGGTGTCCCATCAAGCAGACCTCTCTAGTATGACAGTTGCAGAAGATGCAGTTCCTCTGGGCCTGCAGCACATGCATGCTGTGGCTTCCCACTGAGGGGAAGAGTAGGGAGAAGCTATAGCTGAGGGAGAGATCATCCACTAGTAGACAACAGGCAGAAAGGTGCCTGTCTGCTGCACGTGAGGACTTGTGCTGTTGTCCCTTCATCTTAGACCTGATGGCAACAACTGTTTCTCTGTGTTTTCCTCTTCAGTGCATATGGGAACTGGTTCCCTGGTAGCAAACCTCTGATCCAGCAGGCTATGGCCAAAATTATGAAAGCAAATCCTGCGCTGTATGTGCTGAGAGAACGAATCCGCAAGGGCTTGCAGCTGTACTCATCTGAGCCCACAGAGCCCTACCTGTCCTCTCAGAACTATGGAGAGCTCTTCTCCAACCAGATCATCTGGTTTGTGGATGACACCAAAGTGTACAGAGTGACCATTCACAAGGTAAGGCCAGGGCTGCATCTGAAGGGGGAAGGACAGGGGCTGTAAATGTCCTTTGCTCAGGATGATTGAGGAGGTGTGCCTGAGGGAAAACTAGGGATTAACATGCACCCAAATCTTTTGCAGTGTGTACAGAGCAGCCCTTGCATTTCCAGCATGGTTCCTGTTCAAAGCATTTAACAAGTCAGCTGTTGTGTAAATGGTCGGATAGGCTGCATTCATCTCACTGTACTTTCTGCTGCTTATTTTCTCAGACTTTTGAAGGGAATTTGACCACAAAGCCTATCAATGGAGCCATTTTCATCTTCAACCCTAGGACTGGACAGCTCTTCCTGAAGATCATCCACACATCTGTGTGGGCAGGACAGAAGCGTCTCGGACAGGTGGGACCTGGCTGCTCTTTGTGCTTTTGGCAGCGAGGCAGGGACATGCACTGATGTTTTGGAATACTCAGTTGAGCAGAAAGCATTGCTGAGGGTCTTTACCTTCCTGTCTTGAAACAAATTTGGAGCCCCAGCTGCCAGTGCATAACCTGTGCTCTGGCAACCATTAGCATGGGATAAAAAAGTGTAAGAATGCAGGCACTGATGTTGTGATGTTTTTGAGCTGTAAAGAGCCTGTGTCCTCAAGCAGCACTTGAGAAATGGTGCTGTGCTCACTGGTACAGCAAATCACGTTGCTCTTGGCCGAACATCCTGTGCAGTGCAAAGACTGGGAGGTGCTGAAGCCAGGGAGGTGGTGTAATCAGCTGTTTTTGCAAGCCAGTCAGGAGTAACTGAACTCCAGGAATGGGAACTGCCCTCTGTGATCGCTAAGAGGGAAATGTTAGGCCTTGTCACTGATCTTAAACAAGCCATAAATTTCTGTTGTATTTTTAGAATTTGGTTTGGGTGTCTCTGATTCCAAGAGGTGTGGAGATAGCTGGGAGATATTCTTCTAACCCTGCTGTCTTTTGTAGCTGGCCAAGTGGAAGACTGCTGAAGAAGTGGCTGCCTTGATCCGCTCGCTTCCTGTGGAGGAGCAGCCTAAGCAGATCATAGTGACTCGAAAGGGCATGTTGGACCCACTTGAGGTAACAAAGCACACAGTGCAGTGAAGGGACGTTATAAAATCTTCGTGAGGTTGCAGAACAGTTCTGTGTTCCTGGGAAGGGCTTAATCTGGACTAATGTTCTGCACTAGTTGTGATTCAATTCCTCTTCCCAATAAACTCCAGGTGCACTTGCTGGATTTCCCCAATATTGTGATCAAAGGCTCCGAGTTGCAGCTGCCTTTCCAGGCCTGTCTGAAAGTGGAGAAGTTTGGTGATCTCATCCTGAAGGCTACAGAACCTCAGATGGTTCTCTTCAATCTCTACGATGACTGGCTGAAAACCATCTCTTCCTACACGGTGAGGATGTCATGCATAGTCTGCACTTCGCTTTCCCACTGGCACAAAACAAGAGCCAAGGTTTCACAAGTCCCTCCATGTTTGCTCCAGAGTGCTTGCTCTTGGTCTGCCTGAGTTCTTCTTCAGGTTGATTTACTGACAGTTCTCACGTGCTCTCATTGCACCCAAGCAGAGGAGTGGTGTGATGGAAGAAAACCAAATACATCGTGCTCTTTCTGACAGGCTGCATCTTTTTTGGTTTTTTTCCCTCTCCAAGGCATTCTCACGTCTGATTCTGATTCTCCGGGCACTGCATGTGAATAATGATAGAGCCAAAGTTATTCTGAAACCAGACAAGACAACCATAACAGAGCCTCACCACATCTGGCCAACCCTGACAGATGAGGAATGGATCAAGGTGGAGGTACAGCTGAAGGATCTGATCCTTGCTGACTATGGCAAGAAGAACAAGTAAGCTCTTGTCCTGCTGCAGAATCCCATCAGCCTTTCCTTATCTTTGTATCATGTGATTTTTTTTTTGTCCTTCCCCATGTCCTAAAAAGTCTTGGTATCATTTTTCTGTCGTGCCTTGCATGTGCGTTGTGAGCTTTTGTATTTGTGGGATGGATCTGACGTGTGGCTGACATGATGGATTTTCTCTTTCAGTGTGAACGTTGCATCCCTGACACAGTCAGAGATCCGAGACATTATCCTGGGCATGGAGATCTCTGCCCCCTCTCAGCAGAGGCAGCAGATTGCAGAAATTGAGAAGCAAACCAAGGAGCAGTCGCAGCTGACAGCCACGCAGACCCGCACTGTTAACAAACACGGAGATGAAATCATCACCTCCACAACCAGCAACTATGAAACCCAGACTTTCTCCTCCAAGACTGAGTGGCGAGTCAGGTAGGAGGGAAGACAGAGCTGTTACACAGTGGGAAAGGGTGAGATCTGTGCGCCCTGTTATAATCATCTCCTTTCCTTCTCAGAGCGATTTCTGCTGCCAACCTCCACCTGAGAACAAACCACATTTATGTCTCATCAGATGACATAAAGGAAACGGGCTATACGTACATTCTTCCCAAGAATGTGTTGAAGAAATTCATCTGCATCTCAGATCTGCGAGCCCAGGTGAGTGTGTAACAAGGCTGTCAGAGTGTCTGTGCAGCTTGAGCGTGCACCGGTCCTGGGCAGGCAGCTCCCAGGGCCTCGTGGTGAAAGGCTGGGAGCTTGCTGCTGTTTCTGGGCTGGAGGTAGACATCCATTCTGTGGCTGAGCGCATCCCAGGTTGAAAAGGCTTGTTTAGGCCAGACTTGGGTGGCCTGAAGAACTTTCAGCCCAGAACATAACTATGATGTGATCTTATTCTAGCAAGGAGCTGCTGGGCAAGAGAAACTTGCTTTAGGACCTAAGGTCTTACCCACCAACTCTCACGTGGTTATAGGAGATCTCTTCTAGGCTTGTGAAGTGGGTGTTTGTGTTCCTAGATTGCAGGTTACCTGTATGGAGTGAGCCCTCCTGATAATCCCCAAGTGAAGGAGATCCGGTGCATTGTGATGGTACCCCAGTGGGGAACGCACCAGACTGTGCATCTCCCAGGGCAGCTGCCTCAGCATGAGTACCTCAAGGTGAGTTGAGCTTCTGCTCCCAGGGAGAGTGGAAGGTCATCACCTCCATAACAGACCCAGGTGACAGGGGAGTCGTGCTGCCACTCGGCTCCAACGTGTTTGCCTCAGTAACTCAGCTCTGAAGTCTGCCTGATCTGGGATCAGGTGAAAGGGGGAAGCCTTTAGTCCCTGTGTACTTTGTACTGTGCTTGAAGCACTCTTAAAATACCTTTCTCGTAGCTTTCAGTTTCTTCTTGTTGAGTAAATGGTTTTCACTTTCCATTCTGAAGGAAATGGAACCTCTGGGGTGGATTCATACCCAACCAAATGAGTCCCCACAGCTGTCACCACAGGATGTCACCACCCATGCCAAAGTCATGGCTGACAACCCCTCCTGGGATGGGGAGAAAACCATCATCATCACCTGCAGGTGAGAGGCAGCAAAGCTTCTGTGCTGCGTTCCCTTCTTGGGAACACATGAAGGTCTCAATCTAAAAATGTGGCAGAAAGGGACTGTTGGCTCATTTCTTGTTTTCCTCTGTCTCTGCTCTCCTTCAGTTTTACACCAGGTTCCTGCACGATGACAGCCTACAAACTGACCCCGAGTGGCTACGAATGGGGCAGGCAGAACACAGACAAAGGGAACAACCCCAAGGGCTATCTGCCATCCCATTATGAGAGGGTGCAGATGCTGCTGTCAGATCGCTTCCTCGGCTTCTTTATGGTTCCAGCACAGGGATCTTGGAACTACAACTTCATGGGTGAGCTGACTGCCCCAGGGAAGGGGCAGGAAGGGAGGCAGCATGACTAGCTTGGGGGAGGAGAAGGAAATAGTTCTTTAGGGGGAGAATTCCTTACGTGTCCTGAAGCTTGACCTTCTCTGAGTAGCTGGCAGGGTTATATTAGCATTGTAGTTTGACCTTTCCTTGGTGGCCGTTCTGGGATGTCAGTTCTTAATGATTTGAGGCAGCAAGAGAGCAAACTCTGATACAGAGGAAAAATCAGACCTGAGACCGTCTTCTGTTGCTGGATTGTAGCGTCTGGTATATTGCCACTGAATAATTAATGTCTGTCAGGAAGAAGAGATGATAATGGAAAATGCAAAAGGAAAGCTGTGCCCAGTAGGGGAGGACAGCGGGGGTCCTGGAATGAGAACATCAGCTTGGTGAACCACAGACAGCTGCAGAAGGGATCAGGAAATGAAGAGATTGGCAGACAAACTGCTCGAGTTCATCTACCAGAAAGGACTCTGGGGTCATTGCTTCTAAATCTCTGAGGGAGGGAGCCATGGAACGCAGTGTGATGGTTTTGTGGGTTTGAAACTTCCTGCAGCTCTGCTTAAAAATTCTCTCACGAGTGTAGAGGGCTCCATTAAGCTCCTGATGGGTGGTGAGGGCAGGAGGGGCTTCCAGGTGGGTAAGGAATCATAGGATATCGCGAGTTGGAAGGGACCTGGAGTGCTGGCTCACGTCTGAACTCTCTTCCAGGTGTTCGCCACGACCCCAACATGAAGTACGAGCTGCAGCTCGCCAACCCCAAGGAGTTTTACCACGAGGTCCATCGCCCTTCTCACTTCCTCAACTTTGCCCTGCTGCAGGAGGGGGAGGTTTACTCCGCCGACAGGGAGGACCTCTACGCCTAATCCTGCCACCCCGGCACTCTTAGTACTGTTGATATTCAACATCCTCTCCCCGCTTTTCGTGTCCCCCTTCGCGTGCTCACGGCTCCGTTGCCCCCCATCTGTCCCAGCCGCGCTGTCCCGGTGGTTGTACCGTCTTAGAGTGGCTTAATAAATTTTTTACAAAGCTGAACGCTGCTGCTTACGGAGGTTGGTGGGACGGCGCCCGCCTCATTGGGCCGGCTCCGGACGGGGCGGGACGGGGCGGAGCGTTCACGGGGCCACGTCCGGTAGCGGCGGGGCCGATGGCGGAGCCAGCGCGGGGCACGGAGCCGCTGTGGCGAACGCCTCCGGGCCGCCTGGCCCCGCCGCACGTCTACCGCATGGCGGAGGCGTTGGGCGCTGAGCTGCGCCGTCTCTCGGGCCGCTTTGGGCCCGACGCCGTGGCTGGTTTGGTGCCGCCGGTCGTGCGGTTGCTGGAGCTGCTGGAGGCGTTGGTGGCACCGGTGGCACCGGTGGGCTCTGAGGGTGAGGCTCTGCTGTCCGAGCAGCAGGATGCGGAGGTGAGTGGGGCAACGCTGGGACCACTGGGGGAGGCAGGGAGGGAGCTGTCCCCGGTGCCTTCCCGGTGGAGCTTAGCCAGAGGCCCTTTTCCCTCAGGGGAGGTGCTGACCCCTCAGCTGTGTCCCCGCGGGCAAGTGCCTCACATGGCCCTTCTTCCTTGACGGCGTTTATCCTTGTGGGGATGTCTTTGGGAGCAGTGCTGTCCCCTGAGGTTGGCTTTGAGCTGACTGTCCCTCTTTCCTTGGGGTGGCTCAGACCAAGCTGTTGCCAGCCCCCAAGCCTGGCCCTGACCCAGCTGTCCCTGTCCCCCAGGACCTGGAGCAGAGGCTGTGGGAGGCCGAGCGCCAGGAGCGAGCCCTGCGCGGCCGCCTGGCCCAGCTGGAGGAGCAGAACCAGCAGCTCCTGGGGCAGCTGGCGGAGAGCCACCACCAGGAAGGTGGGTGACTGGTGAGCTTGGGGTGCCCTCCCACCACTGCCTGTCCGCATGGGAGTGCTGCCTTCTGCAAGCCATGGGGTCTCCAAGACTCCCATAGGTTCTGGGGCAGAATATCTTTGGCATGAGTTGAGATCTTAGGAGGTGACAGGAGGGTGGTGGGGACATCCCAAGGATGTCTTTGGGTCCCTGGAGCCGCTCACACCCGTTCCCCCATGCTGGGAACAGACAGCACAGTGCGGAAGGAACGGGAGGTGATGCTGCGGCTGAAGGAGGTGGTGGACAAGCAGAGGGATGAGCTTCGTGCCCAAGCGCATGAGATCGTCTGCAAGAGCCGAGACACGGAGGCGGTGAGTGCCTGGGGACCCGCTTTCATGTCACCTCCCCTGGGGCTGATGTTGCTACTAGTGATCCCGCTGGGGCAGATGCCGTTCCCACACTGCGCTGGGTGGTGGCCAAGCAGTGCTGCTGTGCCTCACTCCCGGTTGTCGTTGCTTTTCAGCTGCAGGAGCAGCTGCACCGCTTCATGTCAATGAACGAGGAGCTGCGGCACAAAGTGGCCGTGGTGCAGGCGCAACTCAAGAGCGCTCTGGAGAAGAAGTCGGACCTGGAGGCTGCTGTGCTGCAAACCCAGAGGGAAATGAGCAGGAGGAGCAGGGCTGCCCCCGAGGCACCGCTGCCGCAGCCCAGCCAGGTGAGCTGAGGGACCTGAGGCTGCCAGAGCACTGCTCTGGGGGCTGCGCTCACCCCTCATGCTGCCCATCCCCAGGAAGGAGCAGCACCGCTGCCTGCGGAGGAGCCGCCATGCCAGGATGCAGGCAGGAGCCCGGCTCAGTGCTGCTTCTCCATGGAAGAGCTGCAGCAGATCCTGCAGGAACGGAACGAGCTGAAGACCAACCTGTTCCTGGTGCAGGAGGAGTTGGCCTATTACCAGCGGTGAGCCCTCCAAGAGCCCCGTCCCTCCTGCCCCTGTAGCACCCCGTGGCCCATCAGAGTGCTCTTGGCAGCCTTGGGCAGCATTTACTTGCAAAGCTTTCAGCTAAGCCATGGGCTCTCTGTTCCAGGGAGCTGCTGAATGAAGAGAGAATCCCCAGCTTCTTCCTGGATGCGATGAAGTCAACAATCAAAAAGCAGAGAAGAAAAATCAGAGCCAAGATGCTGGGGACAGCAGAGGAGTCAGCAAGTAGGTGAGTCGAGCTGCAGGCAGCATAGAGCCTCCTGCACAATGCCCCTGGTGCTTCAGTGCTCTGTGGCACCTGTGAGGGATCAGCCCTGGGCTCTGGCCTTGTCCCTGCCTCCTGCCAGAGAGCAAAGGTTCAATGCCTGTGCTGGGTGCCCTGGCAAGGTGCTGTAGGGCTGGGCTCTTTGCTGGTGCTTTCACATCACTGTCACACGCCTGCTCCATGTGTGTTGCTCTTCCTTGTATGGATATGACAGTGGGGAGGTGAGGTGGTGGGGCATGTAGTCCATGAGCTGTGGAAATGGCACTGGAGATGTTTTCTGCAAGACTTCTTTGGATAGCATTGGTTCCAGATCTGCTCAGCACCAGGAGGGGAGAAGCAGAGCTGTATCTCACTGCCTTGCAGGGGCTTTAATAAAGGTCTCAAGAGGGCTGAGCTCTTTTGTGCTATTCCAACCTCCTGCTGCTGCTGCTTGCACTGGGGTGCAGGGAGATCTGTGCAGCCTGGAGCAGATCTGTGGCTGGAGCTGAGGCCACATCCCAGCCTGTAGTCTGGCTGCTGTCGGTGCTGCTTGGAGCCAGCAGGGCAGGTTTTCTTGGCCGTGCTCATAGCTGGGACTTGCCGATCCAGGCTGGTTGGGGTAGGGATGGATCCTCCCCACCTGCCCAAACCCTTTATGAGAGCTGTGGGAGAGGCAGAACGAGATTTTCAGGAGAGTAGGGGTTTCCCCCAGTCAGCACAGCTTGTTTTTTCCTTGTGCAGCCTCGGCACACTGGTGGGAGCTGTGCTCTTGTACGCCCAGAAGTCTGAGACACTGCTCACCTTCTGCCACCCCAAGTGGCTGCCGCTCTATAAGCTCCTTCCCTGCCATCCTGCTGTTCTGCAGGTCTGGCTGTCCCCAGCATCGCCCCATGCTGCAGCTGGTGTTGCTGATGGCACCCCTGAGACTGAGCTCAAGCATAGCCTTGGCATCTCTGCAGGGCTGGGGGTGTCCCTTTGCAGCCCCACCGGGCAATGGCAGCAGCCACAGTTCCCTGAGCAGCGTGCCAGGGCTGGGTGCCCACAGACGGCAGCGTGGGCTGAGGCTTCTGCTGCTGTGGCCGGCTGGGACAAAGCAGCTGCTGAGCAAGTGCTGGGCTTTGGAGCTGCCTTCTGAGAAGAAATGTGTGGGCTGGGAACATGGCTGGCTCTGGGACAGGAGCGTGGCGGTGGCTTTGGGAAGCAGCGGGCAGTGAGGGATTGGGGAGCGCTCAGCCTGGGTTTTGTTCCCACTTTGTGCTGCAGTGAGGAAGAGGAGGGCTCCTGGCTCCCGGCTCGAGGCGCAGACTGCGTGGATGCTCCGCCTCCAGAATCCAAAATCAGGAGCTTGTAAGTTCGATCCCACGCTCAGGTACTGGTGGAGTGGAGATTTTCGGCTCAGCTGTGCACCCAATGCCTGCTGAGCTCAGTGCCCACCCCAGGACACTGCTGCAGAGCGGGTGTGTTTGGATCCCGGGGATGCGCCTTTCCTTGGGCCTTTTCCACATAGCCGTGCACATGGAGAGAGGACGGGATGTGACTGCTTCCCAGAAAGGCTTCTCTCCCCCACACCTTCTATCTGCTCTCTTCGCAGCTTTGGGTTATGGTATCAGGGCAGCAGCAAAGACCCCCCTGTGCCCAGCTGCTCTGGAGCCTGGGAAATCATCGACTCACTGGACACACAGCTGGAGCAGGTGGGAGAGCACGAACCGGACCAAGGCGCACCGGCACTCTGACCCTGTTGGATCTGACCATGGCGTCACCGGGAGCCACACGGCACAGCGTGGTGCATGGCTGGGATGCTCAGCTGGCACAGGGCAGCTTGGCACCTCCAGGCACCTTGCCCTATCCTGCCCCACGTGGGTGTTTCACATCACCCCTTCCCAGCATCTCCCTATCCCTGCAATGTGAAGATGAAGGGCTGCCCTGCGTTCCCTGCGCTGGGCTGAGCACGCACTGGTGAGGGCTGGGTGGCCTTTGGGAGCACGTTTCAGATGAGGGGTGAATTGGTTTTGTGCTGGGACTTGTTCCTGCTTCTGGAAACTGGAAAAATTCAGCAATCTTTGTGCTTTTGGGGGCACAGCCATCCACATGGATCAGGTGCTTCCCAGCTCTGGGACTGGAGTCAAAAATAAACCGGGCTCTCGTTTCTCCGACGAGGTGCCCACTGCAACCTCCGCTCTGTCTTTGTGTTGGAAGGAGCCCAGGGAGCAGCTCGGTGAGCTTTGGGGGCTGTTCCCCAGCACAGCCATGGTTGTGCCATAGCCCGTACACAGAGCTGGGCTGGGGACAGAGGCTCTGGGTGCTCCTAATGACCCATGATGGGAATTGGGGCCACTGGGGCACAGCGTTGGAGGCGCATGAGTTAAATCCCATACGGGGAAACCCTGGCTGACTGTGCTCAGGAAGGAAAAAGGTGTTTCCTGTGCATCTGCTGACACAAAGCTCCTGTGGGACGTGCAGTGGGATGGAGCCAGAGGCGGCAGCAGGCCCTGGTGCCCGGCTGGATTTAGGCCAACCAGGGGCACTCTGCGTTCCTGGGGGACACCAAATTCCATCCTGGACCAGGACAGCAGGAGAAGAGGGGTTGGCTGTGCCCTGGGGTGGATGGCAGAGGGGAGGTGGATGCCTTGGGGACATGAAGGACATCGGCTCAAACAGCCTCGGGGAGCGGTGGGGTGGGCCAAGGGGCAATGCCCAGTGGGTACTGTCCTCTGTTGGGGGGGACTGAGCCCTGTGCCATGCATTCCCTTGGCAGCAAAGGTCAGAAACAGACAAGGCTGTGGCATCCCCGGCCTCCTCCTTCCCCCTGCGCCTTTGGCGTGGGGCTGGGACACCTCCTCCCGCGTTTCCTCAGGAAGAAACCAAGGCTGGCGGGAGGAAGAGGCTGAGCCGCAAGAGAGAAACACACGGACGGACAGACGGACGGACAGACGCAGCCCCGGCGGGATGGTGAGCACCCGCCTGCTGCTCTGCCTGCAGCTGTGGCTGTGGGTGCAGGGCTCAGCCCAGGAGCTCGACCCCAACGGCAGGAATGTCTGCAAGGTGGGCAGGTAGGTGACACCACGACCCCTCTGCCTGTTCCTGGGCCTTCAGGCACTGTGGGGTGGGATCCTCCGTGTGTCCTTTTGTGGGTGGAGCCCAGCAGCACATGGGCACGGGGAGCATGGCGATGTCGGGGGCTCTGGGCACCCAAATCCCTTCTCCGTGGGGTTGTTTTCCATAGGCCGGGAGAGCGTTGGGCAATGGGGGAATGCCGGAGTGTTGGAAATGCTACCACCATTAACACTGTCAAAAACGCAAAATGGAAGCAAATCCAAAATGGTGTTCGGAGCTGATGGCCATGCTGCTTTACTGCTATGCTTCCTCTGCCATTGACCTCCACCAACGCAACGCATTTGTGTCAGTGTTTTTAGGTACTAACAAAGCTCTCCCAAAATACTGGGGTACCCATATGGGCTCTGTAGCTGCAGTGCCAGCAGTATTAAGAACTGCTGCCCCAGAACCCAGCCCTGAAGCTCAGCAACGACTTAAATTTCCTTCTATTTTGCTGGCTTCCTTCCTGAGCGAGCCCCCACAGCCTCGTGGCTTCCCCATGCATGAGGCCGAGCTCAAGGGGAATGCTCCTCTTCAGCTTCTTACCCAAAGCCCTGAAGCTGAAGGCAATGTCCCCAGCCCTGGGCATTGGCTGATGTGCCCCACTCCGTCCCACAGCCCTGCCATGAGCCTGACATGCTGCCCTGGTTGGAAGCAGGAAGGGCAGGAGTGCACAGCCGGTAAGTGATGGGCAACACTTGAAATCTTTGCCCCCTAAAATCTTCATCCCCACATTCAGCCCCACGTGTTTCCTCCGTGCTGCCCACCCTGCAGTGTTGCAGGGGGCCCCAGGTGCTACCTGTGCTGGTGGTGGGAATGGGGGAGACCCCGCCATGGATGGGGTGGTGGGGTCCCACCCCGTGACGTGCCAGCTCTGCTGCCACAGCACTCTGCGAAGGGGAGGATGCCTGCAGGCCGGACGAAGTGTGCGTGAGACCTGGGCTGTGCCGCTGCAAACCCGGCTTCTTTGGTGCAGATTGCAGCTCCCGTGAGTGCTTCACCCCTCCTAGCAGCCTGCCCTGGGTGCTGGGGGCTTCCTCATCACCCCTTCATTGTTATCCCCTTCCCTCCGCAGCCTGCCCTGCACAATACTGGGGTCACGACTGCAAGCGGCGCTGCCTGTGCTACCCAGGTGGGACGTGCGAGGCAGAGAGCGGGCGCTGCACCTGCAACCCCGAGCGCTGGGGAGAGCTGTGCCAGTTCCGCTGCCCCTGCGGCCCCCACGGCCGCTGTGACCCCACAACCGGCGCCTGCCACTGCGAGCAGGGCTGGTGGGGTCCCGACTGCAAGAGGCAGTGCCAGTGCAACCTTGCCACCTCGCGCTGCGACCCTCTCACCGGGCACTGCCACTGCCGGCTGGGCTGGTGGGGCAGGAAGTGCAGATTCAGGTGCTCCTGCAGCCTCTCACCCTGTGCTCAGGAGACGGGCAATTGCAAATGCAAGGCTGGTTTTTGGGGGTCGACATGCCAGTGGCACTGCGACTGTTTGCACGGCTCCTGCAACCCTATCAATGGAAATTGCAGCTGTGAGCCAGGTTTCCAGGGCAGGAGCTGTCAGGACCCCTGCCCAGCGGGGACGTATGGGTCCCAGTGAGCGCACAGGTGAGCTGGTGACAGCAAGGACATGGGGTGGGGGTCGGTGTGGTTGCATCCATCCCTTTGGCTGGGCAGGGAGATGCACCTGGAGGTGAGGGTTAAGAGCCATGGGTGGAAGCAGCATTGGTGTTGCCCCTAAGAAGCATCCTGCTAACGCCAGAGGAGAGCTCTGGCATCATCCTAAAATCCTGGTACTATGCTCTAGAGCAATAATACAGTGTTATCCCTGCTTGGCTTCTGCCCTGGGGTTACTATAGAGTCTTAAATGCTGTCAGGAATCTTCACGTAAACCAAGGTGCTACTGAATACAACTGGGGGGAGAGCTGTGTATGTGGGGGTGTCGAGGCCTCACTGCCCCTGTGTCCATGCAGCTGCGGGAACTGCAAGCACAGCCAGCCCTGCTCACCCGTGGATGGCTTCTGCCTGGCGTGCCAGCCTGGCTGGAACGGGACCCTGTGCAAGGAACGCTGCTTGCCTGGCTTTTATGGCCAAGGCTGCCTCCAGCCCTGCCCTCACTGCCGCCAAGGGGATATCTGTGATGCAGAGACTGGTTCTTGCCCACGCTGTGAACCTGGCTGGACAGGACCCAGGTAACACAGCAGCAGGGGCAGGATGTGGCCATTGGTGCTGGTGGTGGGGGTCCTGGTTACACCTCTCTCCCACCAGCTGTAACAGCTCCTGCCCCGCGGGGACGTTTGGTGATGGATGCCAGCTGCTGTGCCCCGAGTGTGTCTGGGGGACCTGTGACCCTGTGTCGGGTGACTGCCTCTGCCAGGCTGGCTACTGGGGAGCCAGGTAAAATGGGGAGCAGGGCTGGGAGCTGCTTGTCCTGGGGGCATTTCCCCTCCTTCCCTCTCTCTTTAAGCTGTAACAACACCTGCCCAGAGGGCTTTTTTGGGGTGAACTGTTCCTCCCCCTGCCAGTGCTCACGAGGAACATGCCACCCTGCACAGGGCGACTGCATATTGAGTAAGAGCAGCCATAAATTCACTCCTTGGTGCTGGGTGAGGGTCCGTAGCATCCTCAACAGGGACGGGGATGCTGCAGTGGATCCATCCGTGGACACATGGATCCCAACTTACCCACACAGGTCTGACAGACCACGCAACTCTGGCTACTGCCATCCTCATCCCTCTCCTCCTGCTGCTGCTTTGTATTGTCTGCTGCTGCTGCGGTGCTGGCCCTGCGGATGCCAGAGACAGGTATCAGTGCAGGTATTCCCCTTCGCTGCTAAACCCTTTTTCCCCTTCTCCCCTTCATGCCATGTCCCCACACAGGGCGGCCGTGCCGGATGAAGACGTGGTGGCCAGGATGAAGCACCACGTGCAGGGCGTGCTGGCCAATATCAGTGCTATGATGCCTTGCTTCGCCCTCAACAGCTCCAAGCTTCCCAAAGTCACAGGTGAGAAAGAAGACCTGCTGCCAGACCTGTTTTGTGGCAGGGAGCCTGCCCAAACCCTCTGCATGACATCCAGACCTCATCCACTTGTTGTATCCTCCACAGTTTCCCACCACGATGCAGAAATCCCCTTCAACCCCAGCTTCATTGAGTCGCCATCAGCCGCGTGGGCTTCAGACAGCTCCTTCTCATCCTTAGACACCGACAACGAAGGGCCCGAGTACTCCGTCCCTCCCAGAGAAGGTGACACATAGCTCCATATCCCCTCCCTGCTACACGGTCCCGCTCCCCTACAGCCCTTGTGCTTCCCAAGGATGTGCGCTAGGCCTAGGCCGTTATTTTTATTCCCTCATTTTCACCTCCACAAGGATGAGCCAAGGCCATACTTGGCCTCATGCAGTGTGATGTGACCTGCAGCCCCATTTCCTAACGTGCTCCTGGAGACAACCCTATGGCACTGGGATCCCCATCCCTGAGCCCTAATGTGTCCTGACCCCAAGGCCTGTGGCTAACACCTGCCCCTTGTCCCAAAGGGGTCCCACTGCTGGCAGGGGCCGAGCTGCAGGACGGGACGTCCCCCCCCAGCGAGGCACTCCCTGAACCCACTGCCTTCAGCTCTGAGGATGTCTCGCAGCCCTTCACCATTCCCCGCACCTCCAGCATCGCCAAGGCCAAGCGGCCCTCTGTCTCCTTTGCTGAGGGGACAAAATTCAGCACAGCGGAGACCCCCAGCCCCGGACGGAAGCCAAAAAACCTATGGGGGCCATCCAAGCTGTCCCTGCAAGCAGGAGATGTGGGGACCGAGACCTCCACTGAGCAGGCAGGCAGCGATGGTTAAGAGAGCCCTGATCCCCTCAGCAAAGGGGAAGAAAGCCACCGGCCATCACCTCGGGCCACACCGGGGGGCCGCCGGCGGATGGTCACCAGCACCAGGCACGTGGCCCAAAGGGTGGAAGCCCTGGAAGCGGCTGCAAAAAGGGGCAGCTGGGATGGGAAGAGGAAGGAGCCCAACGTCACCACCATCTACATGACAGTGGGGACGGCTGGGCAGGACCCCAAAGCTGAGGGGGGTGTTGAGGGTCCGGTGCAGGCCGTGCTGAAGCGGCTGGGCAGCTTGCAGAGAGGCAAGTGGGCTGCCAAGGAGGAGCCCAAGGTGAGGAGGAGCATTGAGGGCATCCAAAAACCGCCCCGCCGGGCCCTGGCACAGCGCAGGGATTCGGCAAACGGCTGCAAGCAGAGGGAGAGTGTGCCAGGGGCTCCTGGTGAGCTGTGCCCTGGGAAACAGCAGCACCCTCCTGGGAAGAGACAGTCCTTCCCACTGGAATCGACAAAAAGCACTGGGAGCCAGGATGGGGGTGATGAGGGCCTGGGTGCTGCAGAAAGGGGCAAAAGCCTTGAGCTGGCCCTAAGTGTGGAAACGAAGGGCCAGGCTGCCCAGGAGGAAGAGCCCAAATATGAGAATGTGAGCAGCAGAAGTGAGGATGCACCAACCGCCCCTGCGACCACCTGAGCCCCCAGATCTAGGCTGAGGCACAGGGGGACCCACAGGACCTTTTGGATTGTCCCCAGGCTGGGGGAGCCGAGATCCCCCCCCAGGCTGGACATGTGGAGCCTTCCCCTTATTGCCCTTCCCTTCATGCCATGCTTCATGCAGCATCCAGCTGTGTGCAGCCCCAGCAGGTCGTGGTGCTTCGGAGCTGTTTTCCACCTCCTCCATTCTATGTCTTCCACAAAAGCTGGATGGGAAATGACTTTTTGTGGGTGCCCTGTGCTGCTGCTGGACCTATCCTGCATCATCACAGTGCTGAGAGGTGGTGAGGATGCCGCCGGGTGCTCGAGGAGCCACAGCCCTCCCAGGAGCTGGGTTTAGATGTATGTAGGTGCTACAAGTTTTGTTCACATCTTTCTGTTATTTCAAGTGGCACAACACGGAAATAAAATGTTACCAAAGGAGTTTGGTTTCCCAGCGGTATCCAAAATCAAAGACATGGCTAGAAACATCCCCCCAAGCAGGGCAGCTGCCAGCTCCTTCAGGCTTTTGTTTTATTGTTTTATTGTTTCATTTTCTGGTTCCGCTCGAGCAATTCTCAGCTCTCAGTAACAGGGATGGAGAGCGTAGGGTGGGCTGGGAGGGCACACCTTGCTGCTTTGGGCTTCGGCATTCAGGACAGCTGGGGAAGGAGCTGCTGTGCAGAGCGGGGTTTGCTTCTTCTCCTTTTGCTTCCCACGGGAGCCTGCCTGTGGTGTGAGGCACCCGATCCCCATTGGCAGCTTCCAGTGCTCCTCCTCTTTAGGATCTCACCAGCATCATGTGTGTAGCACCAGATATTCTGGGACACAAACAGGGCGTGCAGCCCTCAGCTCTGCTCAGGCCACTCCTTGTTTTGAAGCTATTTTAAGGCAAGGAAAGACCCGTGGTTTATTTGCATGCAGCCTTTACCAGTTGGTTACATTCAGCCTGAAGCCACCACCACGTTGGGAATCCGCTCTGAGCACCGCATGCAGACAGTTGGCAATGTCCCAGAGCAGGAACAAGTGTCCTGCTTTGAGAAATCACTGCTGCTTGCAAAGCTTGCACACTGGTGTGCCAAAGCTGAAGTACCTTTGCCCCACAGCGATGGCACAAGGAAGACAAGCAGATTTTGGCCACAGCACAGCCCTGCAGTGCCTCCAATGCCCCACAAAGGCTCTAACCCTGGACGTGGAGGTGTGAGCCAGCCGGGATGCCACATCCCACTTTCAGCCCCAGTCACTCTGTGTCACCATGTCTCCGTGCCAGCACTGCTTTCCTTCCCTCCTCGCTGTTTACTCATTCCCTGGTGTATTTATAGAGGGCAGCAGATCACCCCATAGCTCCTCATTTCCTTTCAGAGCAGGAGAGACAAGTCCTGCCGCGCTCCTTCCAGCACAGCTCCGTGTCCCTTCACCCTCCCAGCACCTCTCGTGTTTCCGAGCTCCCGTGGCCTCACACCAACACCCCCACCCCTTCCACCAGCCCTGCACAGCTCTGTTTGTTTGCTTTGTGCCTTTTCTCTCTATTTGCTCTGGCCCAAAGCCACCGCCCCGCTGTTAAAATCCTTATTTCCCCAGCAGGCAGCTTCATTCTGCACACCCGCTGTAGCCCCATCAGCACTGGTGGGTGCACATCTGTCTGTCCGGACCCTCTGCATCCATCTGTCCCTTGGCATCTATCCATCCACACCTTCAGCTTTTGCTGACATTTTCATGCTGTGATCTCCATTTGGCTGACAGAAATCCCCCCGTGATGGGGATGGGACCCCAGATGGCAGCAGGGCCACTGAAAGATAATAGAAGCTGGGAAGATGTCACCGTTACTGCAGGCAATGCCCAAGCTATGGGGCTGGTGGGATCCAGCACTAAGCCCCATAGTGCCCGGTATGGGGAGCACACATGCCTGTGGGATGGGATTGGTTTTATCCCATTCATTCTGAGGGTCCACAGAGGGTGCATTTTCCTTCCTCCATTCACTTTGGGGGTCCACAAAGGGTCGATTTTCCTTCCCCCAGTCACTTTGGGAGTCCACAAAGGGTACATTTTCCTCTCCCGATCCATTCTGGGAGTCCACAAAAGGTGGGTTTTCTTTCCCCCATTCATTCTGGTGGGTTTTCCTTCCCCCATTCATTCTGGAGGCTCACGCCCGGCCTCGTTCCGCGTGGGGATCCCCGGAGGCTGTTTCGGAGCTCCGAGGTCCGTTCGCACGCGCAGCGCTCCCCACGCGGAGCCGGCTGCTGCCCCGGGGCGGTACCGGGAGGGGCTCCGGGGGCAGGGGAGTGGGGGGGTACCGGGGGCGCGCGGCCCGGCACGTGCCCCGGTGGCGGCGGCGGGCTCGGCCATTGGTCGGGGCGGCAGCCAATGAGCGGCGGCGGCTGTTTGCTCCGGAGGGCGGATAAAAAACACCGGGTGGGACCGCGGCGGCGCGCACAGCGGTGGGAGCGGGGCTGGGGGTAAGCGGAGCGCGAGGTTTTCTTTATTTATTTTTTTTTATTGTTATCTTTTTTTATCTGATTCGTTTTAGTTTGGTTATTAGTATTTTCCTTTTTTATTATTTTGTTTTTTTCCTTTTTCATTTATTTTTTTTCTCGGTGGGGTGGGGGCAAGATAAGAAGGGGATGTGCGG
>JACDJE010000382.1:201660-231570 GCA_016647715.1 Pavo muticus
GAGGTGTGGGGGGGTTTGAGGGAGAGAAGGGGGAGCGGGAGAGGGGAGTATGTAGCGGGGGTTGTGCACATGCTGGACTGGGGGCGGTGGGTGAGAAGCTGCATGGGGTGAGGATGAGGAAGAGGAGGCGTGGAGGAAGCGTGCTGTGGGCCTGCGTGCTGGTGGATGGGTGTGGGGGGGCTGCTGCTGGAGCAGGGGGGCTCTGCAGGGTGGCCTTGTTCTCCTGCTGCCTTATGCTGGGGCCTCAGCCCTGTGGAAAGCCCCGAGAAACCCTTCTGGGCTGCAGTGTGCGGCTCACTGATTTCCCCATAGTGCCTTATCAGGGCGTGCTCTAAGCTGGGGGGAAAAAAACAGCTTGTCTAAAATGGCCACTTGCTGTATGACCTTAGTGCTGAGCTTCTTGGGGCTCTCTGGAGCTCCCCTGCTTACTCAGGGCTGCTCCCCCATCTGCTCTTGGCCACAGGGACTGGGACAGGTGGAGCTGGAGCTGTTAATCCCCAGCATCTGCAGGGCTGCCTGGGAATGCCAATGTGCTGAGATGAAACAGCACGTGCCACTGTCCAGGCCCAGCGTGCCCAGCCATCTGCACAGCTACTGTGGGGCAGGATGCGTCCTGCTGTGCTGATTAGCAGCGAGGGCTCCTTGCTGATCCCTCTGTGCTGTAAACACACATAGGAGCCATGCTCACAGCCACCTCCCAGTGCTGATCCGTGCTCCTGACCCAGAGCAGAGCTGCTGTAGAGCTGCAGCTCCCACTCTGGCACGCAATTCCTAACTGCCCTATAAATGGGTGCAATATGGGAGCAGGCTCTTGCTGTGCTTTCACACCTGTTGCTCAGGAGGTGGAACGGAGCTCTGCAGTGTGGCTCTGGCACACTGAGGGGCTGCTCCAAGGGCACCTATGCTCCATCTGCCTTTCTGATCACCCAGCAAGCCACTACCTGCAAATTTGCTCTTTCTGCCCAAGTGCCTTTCATTCATTTCTTGCTTTTCAGTGAAGAGATTTCCTTAAGACAATTTTTTGCACTCCTTGCACAGCATATGCTCTGTTTGTCAGCTCACCACCATTGCTCTGCTCCCTGCAGGTTGAGGCTCGGGACGAGGCTGCACTTCCCACGCAGCCATGGCACCCACACTTGCTACCGCTCACCGCCGGCGCTGGTGGATGGCATTCACAGCCATCATTGAGAATCTGCTCTTCTCAGCTGTCCTGCTGGGCTGGGGGTCCCTGCTCATCATGCTGAAGGCAGAAGGGTTTTACTCCTACCTGTGCAATGAATCAGGTAAGGGTGCTGCAAGGAGCTGGTGGTGGAGCTGGAGGGACTTGGTTGGGTGGGCATGCTAGGGATGGGTTGATGGCTGGACCAGATCTTTCCAACCTTAATAATTCCGTAAGAAACAGCTGCTGGGGTTTGCTGGTGTTGTTCCCTGCCTTGGAGTGCTGTGGGTTGGTTAGAGGGTTGAGCCCTTGCACAGTTCTGGGATGGAGAGATGGGATGTGTGCTCCTTTCCAAACTTGGCATCCTTGTGATGGTGTCATGTGGCTGTGGTTGCTGCTGCTTTGCAGAGTGAATGGAAAAGGAGCCTTAGGTCAAGCTTTTCTGGACAATCTCTTCCGCTTGGCCATGGGTTCTCCACCTGCGCGGACACCTGGATGACCTCTACAGGGAAAGGCCGATGGAACACTGAGGGGTTCTGGAGGATGATGACTCTTGAGGAGAGTTTGTATGCCCTGAGAAGGGAATGGAAAGGCAAGGGGAGGCAGGGGCTGAGTGTTGGGGCTGCACCCAAATGTGGGCTGGCTGTGAGGGATGGAGGTGGAAGCAGCGAAGGGAAGGAGCTGGAAAATGAGTGTGTGGACCCAGAGTCCACAGTAGGTAATGGCTGAGAATAGGGGGAAAATCTGAGAATGTGGGGAAACCAACTCCAAGCAGCAAGTGGCTGCGAATAGGTTGGATGATACTTTGTTCCTTCCCTTGCTCACAGTGTTTCATGTTCACCAGCCGCTTGTGAGGGTTGTTTCTTTGTGTGGCTGAGGTTGCAGAGCCTGGGGGGCTGCACGTGGCCAGCACACACAGCGCTGGTTGTAGCTCAGGGCTTGGTTGCCTTCCTGCCCTGTGCTCATGGCGTGGTGATGCCTTTACATCTCCAGAGCACGCAAGGGAGAGCCTGCTGTCCCAGGCCTCTGTGTTTCCACCAAGCCATGCTGACTGCCACAGACCTGTGTGAAAGATGCCATTAAACCCAGGTGGAGGCTATGTGCCACCAAGATAAAGCACAGAGGAGCTGATGTCAGCAAATGCTGACAGTCTCCAAGCAAGTTGCCTTCCTCTCTGTGCCCGGAGATGGGAGCCATGCTTTGCTTGTGTCTCACGTTGCTGCTGTTTGCTTTGGTTGCATTCAGTTAGCCCGCTTCTCCCAGATCAGTGAGGTTTGCTTGGCCTCTCCCTGCTGATTGCAGGCTGTGGTCTGCCTGTGCTGAAGGGAGGGTGCACACATGTTGGGCTGGAATTGTGCCCTGGGGGCAATGGCTTCTCCCAGGTGCCAGACTGTGCCCTGGGGAGGGACAGCTTGCTCCCTAGGAGGAATTCAGGTATTCAGGCTTTCCCATTGTCCTCAAATACTGGTGTCCTCAAATGTCCTGGGAGGCAATGGGCATGGAGGACCAGTTCTGCCAACTTACCCTTGCTTACTCATTTTCCTTTATTTGTTTTTGTCCCCACTGCCCTGATCTCAGGGATTAGGTAGAGAGGAGCCAGAGCTCACAGCACTGGGGACACACGCCCTTGCTGCAGCCCTAAGTGGCTGCAGGGCTCTTGGCACTGAGCTGAGTTTGACCCCTGCTGGGTTTAGGGCATCCTAGCAGTTTCCTTTCTCAGCATAACCCAATGACTCGTGCAGCCCTTGGCTGGCAGATGGGTGGAAAGAAAGAAATTATAACTAGTAGCCTTTGGGCACTTGTTGTTCCTAATGCTGCTGTGTGCATGCATTGCAAAACAGAAAAAAAAAAAAAACCTTTTCCTAATGAGCCAAAGGTTCTTGGCAGAGCTTTGTGTTTGTCAGCAAAAGCTTCGTGGTATCTTCCAGCAAAAGAGAAAAATAAACCTTGTCCCTCCTGCAGTCTCCTCTCTGCAGGTAGCAGCAGCTGCCCAGGAAGGGACTGCTGTTCATGAAGGTCTCATGGCCTTCCCAATTGAGATTCCCCTCTCTCCTGCCCTCAGCTTCTGGTCCTGGGTTATGCTCATCCACCCCGCAGGCACAGCATGTCCATTCGGTTGTGTGGGAGTGGAGGTGGACATCCACAAAGCTAACATTGAAGTAGCAAATATTTTTAAAGCAGTTGTGCAACAGGGTTTGAGTGGAGGGCTCTACCCGTTCCGGCCAGCAGATCTGACCACATTGAGAGGTATGCTTGAAATCTGCTGACAAGGAGTCTGGTGGTGGCACTTTGTTCCCATTTGCATTTTACTACACTACTACTTGGCCTTTAACCAGCTGAAGCAAATGCTGATTCTGCGCTCTTTATCGGGATTTGGGCCTTATCAGCTGCTGGGAACTTGATCCGTTCAGGGACTCGCAGTGCTGGGATGTGGATTGGGAATTCCACAAGTCTTAGGCATTCCTGGAGCACGTTAAAAAGAAAACTGAACTTGATAATTAGTTCACAAAGAGCAGAGATAAGGAGCCAGTTGGAAGGGGACCTCTGAATCGGGGCTGTGGAAAGCCAAAGAGATGAGATAAGCTAATTCACTCACCACAGGTCAACAACACACCCTAATGCAGGCAAGGGCAGAGGGTGCAGAGCTTAGCTCTTGGCTTTGAGCTGTAGCCACAGGGTCTGTGGTGGGAGCTTGGGATCTGAGGTGGGAGATATGGCCTGAATCATAGAACCATGGGATGGTTGGGTTGGAAGGGACTTCAAAAATCACTGAGCTTAACCCTCCCCACCCCCCTGTGCTGTAGGTTGGGCCCCCTCCCCAGCTCAGGCTGCCCAGGCTTCATCCAGCCTGGTCTTGTGCACCTCCAGGGATGGGGCACCCACGGCTTCTCTGAGCAGGAAAAAGAATTTCATGCAGCTGTGTTTGTCCCATTCAAACTGGTGAGATGTGATGAGTGCTTGTGGAAAGGCTGCGTGTGCGACCCTGTAAACAGGAAAAGCGTGAGCGTGGTGGATGTTTGAGCTCTACAGGAAGCACGGCGTGCTGAGCTGCAGCTGCTGGCGGTGTCAGCGCGTGGGGTGAGAGCTGCTGTGCAGTGGGGCCACGGCCAGGGAGCAGATGGAGGTTAAATAACCCGGCACTGTGTGAGGCTGGGGGTTTGCCGGGTGCCTGGAGAGGTCCTGGAGGTGAAATCAGAGGGAGACCCAAATCAGTGGTGTTTGCAGCGGTGTAAAGCAAGAACATCTCCTCCCAGTTCCCAGAACTATGACACCATCCTAAAAAAGAGAAAACATGTTCTTATGTGGGCAGGCAGCAGATTTGCACATGCCTTTTGCTTTGACTTTTTTTTAAACAAAAAAACCAAACATTAAAACAAATAGATTAATTTTAATTTACCCAATTAATTTTAGGGATTTTTAAAAATTTTTCAAAAAAGAGGAAGGCGAGGCCCCACGGGCTGCGTGCTGTGGCTGGTACCGGGGTGGCTGGGGCTGTCTCGCTCTCTGATCTAAGCTACAAGATGAAAGGGATCCTTGGTGCTGGTGTGAGATGGCAGCAGCCCCTGGAACAGCCAGGCTCATTCCTACAGACTCAGAGAGGTCGGCAAAGAGCAGTTAATAATTGACCCTCTCCTGGAACCGACAGCACTTAATTTGGGAGGAAGGATGGCTTTAAATGTTGCAGCCTGAACAAATCCCAGCAATGAGCTTGACATAAATGATTACCAAGGCAGCCTTCCTCTCACCTAAGCTCTGCCATGCTTTAAATAGTAACTCCAACTACTAATTGGGCAGCCGAAATCCTGCTGCTTGCAGAGGAGAGCTGTAAAAGCAGGCACTTTGCTCTTGTAATTGCTGATAAAGACTTGCAGCTTCTTGCTCGTTAGTCAGAAAGCAGTGACCGTGCATGGCCTGAGCCTCTGTGCTGCTGTGCTCGGTGTCACTTTGCAAGTCACACAGGTGGGCTTTCATGCATGCCCCTCCAAAAATGCCCTATTTACAGTGTCAGCTCCAAGAGGATGAGGAGGTGCCAAGGGCTGCTTGAATCATTACTATTAAGCCTCGCTGGATCTTCTCTTGTTGCTCAGGGGCTGCTGCTGTTTTCACAAACAATTTGTATTTCCACATCGCCCGGCCCCTCCTTGGAACTGGCAGAGAGCTGCTGTAAACAAGGTGCTGGGTGCCCTGCTCCATCCTGCTGCAGTGCTGCCTCTGTCCCTTGCTGTTTCTTGGGGTCACGCTGTGACTGTGTCCATCAATATGTTAACATCAATGCATTTGCTCCAGCTCTGAGCATTTCAGCTCTGAGGTCCCTTTAGGTTTGAGGGTTGGTGACGTGCTGCTGTAAGGTCACGGCACTGCCTGTGTCTCTCCACCCTCCTTCCAGACTCTGCAGAGTGCTGACACAGGGAAATCGCTGCAGTTTTGTCACTCTTTCCCCCCTCCCCTCCTTGTTTGTCTGAATTCAGACTCTCGTCCACTTCTGCTTGTTATGAACTTCCAGAGAGCCTGAGAAACTGGGATGCTGTGGGTGAAGCCCCTGGCCCATGGGGATGCTGCCAGGTAGCAGTGCTCAGGGTCCTGAGCCCAGCATGGGGCTGATGAAAGGATTTAAGGGCTCTGTGCAAACTACAAAGGCTCCCAGCTCTGCCCAGGGCTGATTTTAAAGGTACACCTCAGGTCTGCTGTCCACCCTACTACAGGGATGCTGATGGTGGTGGGACATGGGGCTTTTGGGGTCTCATCTGTCACTTTGCATATCCATAGCTAGTACAGCAAGAGAAGAATGGATTAATTATCCAGCAGGAGCAAATGGCAAAGGGAAGGAACAGTGATCACTGATCACAGACAGTTTGAGATCACCATATTGTAGCAAAATGAATGGGGACACCTTGCAGAAGGCTGGGAGGGGGCAGAGGAAGGTTGGACATCAGCCTCTGAGCTCCTGCTCATACGTAACGTCTGCAAGGTGGTTTGTTTGCCATTGAAACAGAGCCAGGAGGGTTGTTTGGGCAAGCAGGGTGCAAATGGCAGCTGGGAGAAGCAGGGTGAAACCAGTCACTGCTCTGATTCCGGAGCGGGGTTGATGGGGATGGGGTGGTGTGATCCATGGGGACATGAGATGGCAGGAGGGGATGCTGAGTACACCAAGCAGAGAGCATTTAGGCACTGGGACGTGAGGGATTCCTGCTAATTAACCGCAGCTCGTTGGGAATCTCTGGTTTTCCTTCATGCACATAGGCATCTCCTCTCTCTAATCTTCCTTTAGTATTTATCTTTGTCAGATCAATTATTAAATATGGAGGACAGGGAGTGCTTTCTGTCACTGGTTTGCTGCAGCAGTATAAAAAAAGAAAAGGCAAGTGCTTTGTCATCCCAGCAAAGGTTACAGAAACGTCAGATAAGCGCAGGGAGAAGGAGGGGTGGAGTGCGTGAGTGCTCTGGGTTAATGAAAGTCTAAAGGCACACATGCTTGCTGTAGGGGATGTAAGCATTCTTGGGATGGACTTGTCACAAGAGGCACTGAAACTGCTGCTGCAGGGGAAAGGGAACTTCTCTCTTTTCCCTATTTTTCTCCCCTGTCCTGTTTCTGTGCCTGTTACACAACACGAGCTCTGCGCAGCGTGGGAGTCTGCATGCGCAGCTCCTCATGTGAAGGCACGACCAGAAAGCCAGAGGTGTAACCGATCTGCATGGCCTAAACCTTCTCAGAAAGAAGAGAAAATGCTAATGATGGGGCAGAAGCTGTGGGTTCGTCAGGTCATTAGTGACTGGTGAGCTGCCTGCCTGTAGGAGCAGTGCTAGTTCCATCTGGGTGGCTGTGCCACCATGTCCCCAGGAGGCTCGTCCTTTGAGCCGTGCCAGGTCCCATCAGCTCAGTGTCAGGGCCTGAAATAGCTGATTTGGCTGCTGTGAGAACTTCCAGTTTAAATCTGTGATGACACACTGCTCAGGGAGGGCTTTATTTCTGTGTTCTCCCTCCCAGCCCACTGAGGCAGTGCCCTATGATTGCAGGGGCCACACTATAGAAGTGAACGAAGCTCTGTCCTCAGGTGGTTCTGCCCCATCCTTAGGTTGTTGCCCTGCTGCTCCTTGGTGGGAGATTTCTTCCTGGTGCTCCCAGCTGAGCTCATTGACTTCCCCTTGTCCTGCTCTTTTTCTCTCCTTTTTCCATTTCTTACTGATTATAATCAAACTTGAGCATCCCCATACGTTCAGTGTATTACAGGGTTTATCTCTATCTCCCTGTCCCAACACACTGCAGCGATGCTCCTCTATCACCCCGTGCAGGAAACTTCACCGACAGCCCTGAGTCTGAGAACAGCACCACAACAGAGCACAAATGGCCCTCCTGCAATGCACAGGAAGAGATGCTGAACCTGGCCTTCACCATCGGCTCCTTCCTGCTCAGTGCCATCACGCTGCCCCTGGGCATTGTCATGGATAAGTACGGCCCCCGCAAGCTGCGGCTGCTTGGCAGGTTGGTGTCCTGGGCATGGAGTGGGCTGGGGGGGAATTCACATGTTATCTGAGGTTGATGGGTGCTGCTCGGGTGCTGTGCCTGTTGGCATGACCCTGCAACCTTAGGAACAATGTGGAGGATTGGTCTGGGAGGTGCTGGCCTTGCACTGGAGCAGCTCTGGGATGGTTTGGGGCTGCATGATGAGTTGCTCCAAAAGGGAAGTGTTTGGGACTCGCTGTCCAAGCTTCAGCTCCCTGGACAGATAGAGCCTGGGGGAAGAGAGGAGTCAGTTGTGAGTCACAGCGGGTAGCTCTTTCCTTGGGCTGGGAGCTATGTCCTGAGAGGCACAAACCCAAGATGTTACGTCAGAGCTTGCAAGCTGGAGACTTAACTCCAGGATAAGCACGTCCTACCTGCCTTCCCTAGGTCTCTTTGTTTACCACCTGGTGTCTGTGTTGCTTTCTGTCTTGGATAACTAGATCATCTGCAGGTTTTGTAATAGCACATGGGGGTAATAGTGACTTGAACCCCAGCACTGCTGGGTTTTCAGAACCAGAAACCAGGCAGGGTGGGGAAAACAGAGAGAGTCTGACTCAGAGCTACCTGAGAGGAACTGTGACCGCAGCTGAGTCGCAGGGCCAGGGCTGCTGCTGCCTTTGGTCACCTCGAGGGGGAGGCTGGTAAAGCTCTGCGCTGGAAAACCAACAGTCCTTTTGGGTCCAGACAGAGCTGTGTCACAGCCGTGGGAGGGAATGTTGCTGCTTCAGCCCTTGTGCAAGGCTTCTCTGTAATCTTCGGGTATTTCCTTAGGTTTTTCTTTCCAAATCACCAGCTCCCTCTTACACAAATTATACAGAGCTTGCTCAACGAGGTGCTAAGGAGGGAGAGGGAGATGCGATTTAGCTCATGTCAAGCTTTCTGCAGGAGACTTATGGTTCTGGTTCCCTTTCAGTGCCTGCTTTGCTGTGTCCTGTGTGCTGATCGCATATGGTGCCAGCAACCCCAACTGTGAGTTGGCCTCAGAGCTGTGTGGGGCAGGTTTTGGGGCTGGGAATAGGCCTCAGGGTGGACACTGGGGCCGTGGTTGCATTTCTGGGGTGCACAGAGCTGTGTGCTCTATGTGCAGATCTGGGATCCTGCTCATATGATGAGCTCATGAACAGGAGGGAGAGCAACCTTTTATACAGTCTGGTAGTGATAGTACAAGGGTAAAAGGTTTTAAACTAAAAGAGGAGAGATTTATGTTAGATATTAGGTGGGAATTCTTTACTCAGGGCAGCGAGGCCCTGGCACTGCTGCTCAGAGCAGAGGGTGCCCCATCCCTGGAGGTGCCCAAGGCCATGGATGGGGCCCTGGGCAGCCTGTGCTGTTGGGGAGCACCCAGCCCACGGCAGGGCTTGGAACAGGGTGGGCTGTAAGATCCCTTTCAACCCAACCGTTCTTGATTCTAAGACCCATTCAGACAAGCTACATCAGCAAGCCTACTCACCACAGAAAAGAGACCCCTCCATCCCAAGAGGCTATTGCACCCAAGCCACCCTTCCCCTTGTGGCTGGGAAATGGGTGCTGGTGGGATCAGCTGGGTCAGGGGCAGCATGGCACATCCCAGAGGGCTGACCCACTACTGAGGTTTTGTGTCAGGACCAAAGCCCTGGGGGCTCAGTGGTCTCCTTTCCCTTCCCACCCCAGTAAAGGCTCTTGGGCTTTGTCATTGCAGCTCTGTCTGTGCTGATATTCATCGCGCTGGCTCTGAATGGCTTTGGTGGGATGTGCATGACCTTCACATCACTCACGGTAAGCAAAGAGTTAACACCTGACTCCTGATTTATTCCTTACTGTGGCTGTCAGCTGGGCTAGCAGGAAGGAGCAACGTGGATCTCTTGCCTGTAGCTTGATGAGCACGTGGGTTTGCTTGGTAAAAAGGGTCACTCACTCTTTTACCTGAAAGACTGGGTGTTAGCTGGTTATTCCAAGGCTTCTTTCCCCTTTACTTCTCCCCCTTCTTGTAATGGGGTAGAAGCAGCTTCCTGTGAGTGCTTTTTGCATCCCTTCCCCAGGAGAATGGTGGTTCTTTCCCACAAAAGGGTGAGAGTCCCATCCAGGTTTCCTTAGAAATGCTGAGACACTGAGTGAATCAGGCTCTGTCTGCCCAGCCATGTCAGCCAGCTCAGCTCATGGGTTGTGTTAGGAGCATCGGTCAACAACTGTCAGCTGGGGCTCTCTGTTTTGGGGTTCGTGTTGCCTGGAGATGGGAGCAGTATCCTTCTCCAAGTAGCTGCTTCATTTTCCACCTCATTACCCATGTCAATGAGGCTGAAAGAGGGCTGGGCAGAAAATCTCCTAGAAAACAGCCTGGGAAAGCACTGGTTGAAAACTTTCTGATTTCAACTGCACTGCCTTGAGCTCTCTGTTAAAAGTTAAACTTCTAGTTAAGGTTACATCCAATTTAACGTGGGTTAGGTGCTGGCTGACCTCCCGAGACTTAAACCTGGCAGGGGCTGTTTGCAGATCCCTGGGTGCACTGTGATGTTGCTGCTGCTGTTGCTTTTGTGTTCAAAGCTTTGAAAACTGTGTGCAGATGTCAGTCTCTCGGACGTATGTAATGTTCTTCACTGGAAGCCTTGGCTGTGCTCCCAGAGATCTGTGGAGCAAATGTCATCCTGCTTCAAATACAAGCAAGGAAGAGAGAAGCACATTGGTGCTGCTGGGGGAGAGGACAGAATTCCCATCTCATGGCTGCCAGCAGTGCTTCTTGTCTCTCTGGGGGGTTATTAATGGGTCACTGATTATTTTTGAGCCACTGGTGATGATGGGAGGGCAGGGCAGAGACTGGATGTGCTGTTCCATGACTGTTTAGCAGCAGCAGAAATAAGCAAAGCCACTTATTAACACCCTCATTAATGAGCCAGTTTCTCAGCTCTGAGGAAGTACATCTGCAGGGAAAAGGTGAAACCTTCCGAGAAGTGATCCAAGTTGGTGTCACAAGCTGCCTTCCACGGTGATACAGGGCTCTCCTGCTGGTTCCTTCCAGCTGTGGCCTATAGGGATGGAGTGTGGTGAGGGAGGGACATGGGGATAGCAGGTTGCTGTGTAGAGGTGACAATGAGCACACGTCAATGCCTGCTGCCAAGCAAGCTTGTGCTGGCTGATGCAGGTACCGGCTGCTTGGTGTGCATGAGTCAAAGCAAGGTGACTTCGTCCTGCTAGCAACCTGGAGCACTCCAGGAAATGTGTGAAACACACCTGTGCTGTTCCATGCTACCCCAGGGTGGTGAGAGTGGCATGTGTGGCTGGGATGTTCCACGTGTGCTGTGGTCAGGTGCTTCTTTGAGTGCTGGGGACCTGCCTGCGTGGGCACGGTGCGTTAAGATGGAGAATCTGACCCTCTGTGCTCCTGCAGGAATTGAGGGATAAATGGGATGGCTGAGGATTACAACGTGGAACTGCAATCCATGATATGTGTCTCTTGGGGCTGGAGGTGTTTTTGGCACCGAGTCCTCAGGGTTTGCTGACAGCACGTGGCGTGCTGCAGGGCCGGGCTGCCTGCCGGGGAGGAGGGGGAGAGGTGGTGTTCCTGCTTCTGGGAACAAGGTCAGGCTGTGCCTGCTGTTAAAATGCAGAGGGGAGCTTGCTGCCTCGTGACTTGCTCTTAGCCAATATATGTGGAGATTGGAAATGGAAACAGATCCGTATTGGTGGCTCTGACAGCAACACAGGAATCTGGCACTGGTTCTGCTCCGAAGCTATTCCATGCAAAGAAATAAACATGTGTGATAAATTACCACAAAGAGCCTTTTATAGATTGTTTTCTGCCCTGTTTTCCTTTCAAAGAATTGCAGCTGCTTTGCTCTCATTTCTGCTACAAACAGCGCCCTGTAGTCGGAGCGGGGGGGGCACCTCTGTGTAGGGAATCTGCTCTGCTCAGAAATATTAGCAGCGTTTAGGGCTCTGTGATCTTTTGTTTGTTGGAGAACAGGAACAGGAGTCTCCATATGTGTAGGACAAAGCAGGCAGTTTGAGGCTTTCCTGGAGAACATGTTTTTATTGTCTGTGTTATTTCCAAATATACCCCCTGATAGGGAAAACAAAGCTTAGCTTGAATGGAAATACCATTTCCAAGTCCAGTTCTCAGTCCTTGATTTTTTTCTTCTGTTCTTTCCAACAATCCCTGCAATAGGAGGGAAGCTGGCTTTGGTAATGCCACTGTGGTGTTTTTGTGGTACTTCTTGTACAGGGAGTATCTCCAGGGAAAAGATGAAAACTTATAAAAACTAATTGGAGGTCTTAAACTCACTACAGGGCGAACAAGGAGAAGTCAGCTGCAAGAGGAAACGAGGAAGTGATTTTGTCAGTTTAGGATTGCACAGCTATGGTAAAGGACTCCAGGAAAAATAAGCTATGGTGTGGCAAAATCAAGTCAGTATCTTTCAGACAGGGCATGGAGTTAATTATACCTGGGGTGTTATTGACCTTTAAACAGAAGACGTAAGAGTTTCTTCATGGTAGGTCTTCCAGAATTGAGGCACTCATACCAGCATAGGCAGAAGTCAGTGGAGGAGCCAGTTCTGGCCTATAGGAATAAGGTCAGACTGAGGATCAGATCCTTCTGGTGGCAGAAGGCAAAGATCCTACTTGTTCTGTGGTTTGTGTGTTTGTTTTCTTTCTTTATTTTCCCATCCCTAGGGTTCATGTTTTTCCAGTGCTTGCTGCTATGCTGGAAATCTGGCTTAGTAAATACTGCATGTTATTTTAGTAGCTGGTCTTCAGCCGGGACCCAGGCAGGCACTGCCAATGCTAACACTTGCAGGCTGAGGGATTTTCTGTCCAGACCCAGTCTGTTTTCCCTCCCCTCTCCCGTCCGTTCTGCTCTCAGGTTTCCTTTCCTCCTGAGTGTTCGGTGTTAGCAGTTGCACTTGATAAGATCTTATCCAACCCAATGAATCTCCTCTGTCCAATTTCTTTAATCTGGCCACTTGCTTGCTGCCAAACAGGATTTTCCAAAGTCTCAAGCCTTTCTAGGATTTGTCCCCACCGAAGCAGAAGCAGATTTGGGTTTCCCAGAAGTAGCTGCTTGCTTTTGGGCTCGCTCTGGGTCTCTGGTACCCCCCAGAGCAGGAGGATCCACCCGGGAGCTGCTCATCTGCTTATGAAAAAGGCTTTTTGTCATCTCTGAGACTCTGGGGAAGAGCGACCCGAGCCAAGAAGCAGCTGTGTTTGTGCAGCTCTCGCCCTGCTCACAGCTCTCCAGCAGCAGCAGCTGTTTGTTGTAATTTCTGGAGATTATTTTAGGTTTGGGGCATTTGAGATCATACAAACACCCTGCCTGGTGACAATGGCCAGCCCCTGCAACCTGCAGATATTTCATCCTGCAGATACTCTTTTTTAGGGGGTATATTTAGGCCAGCGCTTCCAGGGAGGGATTTCTATGCCTGGTAACAGACCTTTGGATCCTTTGCCATTTCCTGACTGCTTTCGGGAGCTGCAGACTGCTGGCAGCACTCCCGGGTGCGGGGATGTGGGGATGGGTGTGGGGATCCTTGCTGCAGAGACGTGCAGCGTTTCTGCCTCTGCCCTGCCTGCTCAGGGCTCAGCGTCTGCTGCTGCTGTTCTCTGGCTGGGGTTATCTGAGGACCTGGAGGCTGTGCTGCATAGAAAGCTCTGCAGTGAGGCAGAGGGATGATAAACAGCCAGATGGATCCTCGAGTGTTCCTGCGCAGGAATACTTGTGCTGTAAACACGCCGGTCCCGCTGTGACACAAGCCAGATTCACTTGCCTTATATGCTGCTCCTGGAAAAGATGGATTTGTTTTCCAGCACTGAAATGAGAATGAGATGAGAGCATTTGCTTGCTCAGACTCAATCCTGTATTCTCCAAATCATTTTGTTGTCTTGAAAAAAGATAAAATGCTGTTAAGCTTTCAGTGCTAGAAGGCACCTGCAGTGTCCTTGGAGACCCCCAAGGCTGACGTGGTAGTGATGCCTGAGTGGATTTGGGGACTCTGTGACCTGAAAGAGCAGGAAGGAGGCAACAAAATCTCACTTACACGGTCTGTCTGCATAGGGGAGCCTGGCTGGTATTGGATACATAGCAACAGAGTTCGTGTTAGTTCCTATTCCTTCTTGTTATAACAGGAGCTTTCCAGTCTACTGCAAAGATTAGGTGCTGACCCAAGATGTATAAACAAAGTTGGCAGCCAAAGGTTTAGGGTGTTAGGGATTGTACAGCTGTCACAGCCCATCTCTAGCAACTCTTGGCTAAAAGGAGAGTGATTGGCAGAGAACCTGAGCATGGATTTTTGGAGAGAAACAGAGGTAGTGGCTGTAGTCTTGGGGAGAGGAGCCCTTAAGGAAAGCACAAGGACTGGAACAAAGGATCCTGTGCTAAAGGTGACTAATGCAAAGCATGCTGTCAGTCTGGAAGGAAGCAGTATTGTTAAGCACATAAATCATGGATTGTAGACATTCCCTGACACTGGAGATACCAATGCAGCCTGTAGAGCTTCATCCTGATGAGCTAAGCCATTCTTAAACAAAACTGTTTTTTAGGGGGTTCTGGTATCCAGAATACTTAACTCTGAATAACAGCATCTTCTCAAGAGGTTTCTCCCCTCCTCTTGCTCTCCCTTACCTGGGCAGCAACCTGTTCCAACCGACTTTTCTGTCCCCAGCTGCCCAACATGTTCGGTGACCTTCGTTCCACGTTCATTGCTCTGATGATTGGCTCCTATGCTTCCTCTGCTGTGACCTTCCCAGGAATCAAGGTGAGTCTGTGGGATCGTGACTCATTACCAGTGCTGTTTAGCATTTAGCAATGATGTCGAAAGAAAGAGGGATGAATTGTTAAGGCACTTTTTTAGAGATGTGCTTTTGCAAGATTCAGTTCCTGTGTGTGTTTACAGACTTCCAAATTTTCTGCTCTTACAGCCAAAATCATATTTCCTTCTGCTTTCTAGGTTATATATGACTTTGGGGTCTCCTTCATCCTTATTCTGCTTGTCTGGGCGAGCTGTGCAGGACTAGTTTTCCTCAACTGCTTCTTCAACTGGCCACTGGAGCCCTTCCCAGGACCAGAAGACATGGACTATACGTAAGCATCATCTAGATGAGCCCTGGGGGCTAACCTTCCTCACAGCCAATATAGAAGAGTAGGCAGGGAATTCCCTTACGTGCTGCTTATTGCTGCCAGTTCTTCTGAGGGTGAGGATTTATGTCTCACACTAGCTTTATGTCTCGACTGGTGAATATCTGTGAAAAGTTTTACCTTCCAAAGCATGAAGGAGAATGATGTGCCAGTAACAATAAGCATTCCTATAATGACCTGTGCCAGAGTGGCCCAGGGCAAGTATATCTGTCTGCTCTGGATCCAGACGACTTGTGGGTTTGTAGGTAGAAACCGAGTGCCTTGCATCCCCGCAGCCTGATTCCCACAACTCTGCTGCCTCGAACTCCCACCCTGTGTTGCAGCCCTCATTCTCTTTACTGCACAACAGGGTGAAAATAAAGTTCAGCTGGCTGGGATTTGACCACAAAATCACTGGGAAGCAGTTCTACAAGCAAGTCACAACCGTGGGACGCCGACTGAGCGTGGGGAGCTCCATAAAGGGCCCCAAAGAGTCGGCAGCCTTGCAAGAGAACAACAAGCTCTGCCTGTCCACGGTGGACCTTGAAGTGAAGTGCCAGCCTGACAGCACAGGTGTGGTTCACCACATGCCCCGGGGGATGCTGGTGTTTGCAGGAGGCTGGTGCTCTGCTCCATGCCTGTTTACATGAGGCAGTGTGATACATGTTCCATATGTTGCCAGGCACTGCTATGTAGATAAGATTTCAGTTTTACAAGGAATACTGCTCGTGTATGCCTGCTAAAGTATGCTATTGCCAGGTGTGGATGACCACATGGGTGACTGGTATGGCCATAGGACAGCACAATTGGTCACTGTTGTCTCTTAGGCCTCCCAGCTTTCCTTACCCAGGGATATGGGAGTAGGAAATGGCTTGAAGTTTCCTTTTGCTTTGCTCACCAGAATTGGGTGAGACTTCCCTTGCCTCAGTTTTTGGTGACCAAACTCCCAGCATCTATCACTATTCAGTAAGGAAGTTTGTAAGACAGCAGACGGTTGCTCTCGGCAGACTTGGGGGTTGCCACTGGCACCCTGCTGGGATGACTGGCCAGAAGGCCTGCTAACCCAAGGGCTGCAGCCTCTTCTGAAGTCATGCCTGTCTATAAGGCCGTGCTGCCTTCTTCAGAGAGTCTGTTTTTCCTTCTGCAGCTTCTCCCTCCTTCATGAAGAGTGTCTTCAGCCCCATCTTGTTGCTCAGCCTTATCACCATGTGTGTCACTCAGCTGCGGCTCATCTTCTACATGGGGGCCATGAACACCATCCTTGAGTTTCTGTCCGGAGACGAAGGCCAAGGTAGGTTGACCTGGAAACTTTAATCTGCTTCCTTGGAACTGGGTGCTGACCCAGACTCGATCCTTCCAGGAGGTCAGCATGCCTGATTACTCAGCAAACACACCGTGTACAGCAATTACTGGTGTGGCTGACCCCTGATGGTAGGGTCCAGTGGAAAGCTGGAGCTGGCCCAGGGCAGAGGGACAGTGAGGTGGACACTTGAATGTCAATCTAATTTTAGCCCAGTGCCTGTTAAACACTATTACATGATATTCCTTCTGATAGCTTGTTGAAAGTGCCCTCTCAGGATGGACTGTGGCTTTTTTATTTTTTTTTTAATTGGGAAACCTATTTCATCAGGTATTTTCTTTATTTATCCTAAGCAAACCTGACATACAGAGCAGCTGACTCTATGACCATTGGCTGGGCTGGGTGTCTGGTCCCAGCAACAGGGTGGGAGAAGTGAAGTCATGGCTGTTTTGTGCAGCCTGTATGTGTGTGTGGGGAGGCTCGGGGTGCTCGCTGTGCTGGACTTGTATTAATAGCTCTGATTCAGTACATGGAGCAAACAGGAAAGAGTACATTAGTTTACTGTTGTTGAAAATACGCAGGATTGCAAAACAAGACTTAGCTTTTTTTTTTTTGTCCTTTGTAGTAAGATCCAGTTTGAACTTGTTAAATCTGGATTGCATGAAGCTGATAAATCAAGAGGCACTCCTCTGAGAGCGGAGTGAGCTCTGGGGGAGGGAAGGAAACTCCAAGCGCCCTGGCATTCCCTGAATTGCTTTGTTTGAGCGTTTGACAGCCTGCAGCATTCAGCTCTTTATCTCCTGGCTCAAGAGCCAATTTAGGCATTAAACAGTAAACAGGGCGAACTTCATGCTGCCTACCTTTCCCAGCACGGCTCAGTTTTCTGCTTACCTTGTAATTCTTCTACTATGGTTTTTTCTTTTGTTTCCCCCTGGCTTGCTCTAGTTATTTCTTCCCCCCCTTCCCAGTATTTTAAGATTAATATCAATTTATGCTGCCAATTCTGTTTCAGTCAAGCTCTGTGCTTTAAAAAAAGTACTTGTGCCTATTGGGTGAATTGTTCTTCTATGCCACCTTTGAGATTTCTTCCCATTCTTCCCCTCCTCCCCCCGAATGCAGCCTGGGCTGGCAGTGCAATCTGCTGTCTTGGTGTTTCCATGGCACCAGGAAAACAGTGGTTTTGTCTGGTCTCAGCAGTGTCAGGCTGTGAGAGCCGTTCCAAGACGTGTACAGATCCCTAGAAATGTAATCCGTGCCCATCAGGAGAGACGGGATGCTGCTCCCTCAGATTCCTTGTTTGTGCATTGTTTACTTGTTTGCTCAGAGCGCTCCCCCCACCTGCAAAACTCAGCAAGGGGAGAAGAGAGCTGCCAGTGTTGTTGTGGTCAAAGAAAGCTGAAACACACAGGACAGGAGAGAAGGATTTGAGGGAAATCAGAGAGCATGAAGTCCTGAAGCTGCAGTGAAGCACTGTGTTATTGGAAGTTCTGCTTCCCGTTGTAAATGTCATGTTGTGAAACACTGAGGTGGGAAAGCAGTCAGCATGTGGCTCCTTGTCTTCTGGAAACCCCCCAAAAGGTGGAGGGGAGAGGCTAGAGAAGTGAGAAGCCCTCTAAAAAACCATGTAATTGTACCATGGAAAGGCAGGAGAGAGGAGACCTGATGTGTTTGAGGCTTTTGTCATTGTCTTTCATAAATCGTCACCTCGCTTCCAAATCTGGTAGTACTTGGAGACCTTGGGTAGAACCAGGACAGGCTGGAAAACTTGGCTGTATTGCTCAGGGCAGTTTGATGTAATGACCTATAGAACAGTGGGTGTAAAGGGTTGTGCCCATGTCTGCAACCCTTTCTGTTTGCTTTGCTTCTGCCATACCTGCTGGTGTTTGCTTCATATTCTCTTTCCTTCTTAGGAAATAACAGTTTTTATGATAGACAAGTTGAGGAGACTTCCTATTGGACCTCTCCTCCTCTTGCTGTCCCCATAAACTTTGTTCCCTGCTTGAAGCTGGCTTCTGCTCCCACTGATTAGAGCCCAAGATTAAGTGTTCAGAATAGCACAGAGAAACAAAAGTTGACAGCATGGCTTGCTTCTTACCCTCTGTTAAAAAATAACCACACAAGAGCAAATCAGCTTTGGGAGTGTTTGTAGAGGGTGATGCCACCTGTTTCTTTTGGCTCCAGCAGACAGGATGTGGGGCCACGTCAGGGCTTGCTTGTGCAGAGGTAATGGGGGCAGGAATGTGAGTTCAGAGGCTGGAGCTGGAAGTTCCTCTTAGTTCCCCAGCCAGCAACTGTAGCCAGGAAGGGATCATCTGGTGCCACGCCTGGGCACTATGAGGCAGCCCTGCTAGGGTTTGCTGCAACTGCGCAGGAGAGGAAGGCTTCTTGGAAACCTCTCACCGATACCACCTTGATTTTGGTATAAGTCATGGCTGTACGGCTTTGGAGAGCCCTAGCGATGCATTGGGAGGGGTAAACTAAAATTCTTCTTGGCTGCTTTTGCTTACAGTGCTGCAACTTGTGAGCGCTCTGTGCTGAGATTGTCAATTCTGGAATCACATCCTTATTTCAGAGCTGTGGTACACTGACTCACCAGCCCTTCTGTGTGATGCCCGCAGATCCATCATGTGGGCTGCAGGGAGGAAGTGGAAAAAGCATCATGGGGTGGGGGAACTGTCTGATAACAGGAGGGGGGAGGCTTCTTCTAAGTCTGCTGGCATCAGCTTTCCCCTAGAGAGCCATGTAGGCACTTCTGCTATGTTTAATATGTAGGGAATTGTTATCAGTTTGAAATTTTAATGATTGCTCACAGATGCTGTTACTTGCTGCTGATTTCCTCCCAAAGAAGCACTTCGAAACTAGTCCATTCTTCACAAAATGGCATAGATTTCACCTTCCCAGCATGGCTTGTCCTTGCTGGAGCTTCTGATCTGGAGAAGATGCACCTGGAGCTCCCTGCCAGGCAGCAGAGGAGATGACTAAGGCAGGGATGCTGTGCAAGATGCATCACTTGCAGAACTTTCCCTGCTGCTCCTAGCCAGCAGAAACCTCACTGGCATAAAGTTTTTGGATGCCCCTGCTGGTCCTGCCTGCTGTTGGGCTGATGCTCCTCTAAAAATACAACAGAAGGAGGACTTGCATCTCAGCTGTCTTCAGTCCTGCAGGTTAATCTGCACGTACATGGAATCTGGGCTTCTAATAGGAGAGGTGAACAGTGAGGTGGAAGTCTCTTTTGTGTCTTGTTTTCCTGTTACTGATGGTTTATCCCTTGAACTGACACCTTTAAAATCCTTTTTTTTCCCCTGCAGTGAGTCTCTACACTTCCATTTTTGGGGTACTGCAACTGCTGTGCCTGCTGACAGCGCCTGTGATTGGGTACATCATGGACTGGAGGCTGAAAGAATGCGATGATGGCTCTGAAGATAACGAGGAGAGCAACGCTGAGCAGTGCGTAGTGTGCACCACGCAGGGCATGCTGCCATGTAGTAGGCCACTTACTCTGATATATAGAAGACTGAAAAGGATATTGGTTCACCAGTATAGAAAAGAAAGCTTGAAGGAAGACTTGATAATTGCAAGGAGGAAGGGACTGAGTCTTCCATGTTTGCTATGATCAGTTAAGAGGAGCAAACTTAAATTGTAGCACACAGATTCAGACTTTGCTTCTAGTATAACAGTAACAGCAGCAGCACTGAAATAATCGCCACTTGTTCCTTGCTTTTCACTGGTGGAGATCCCTCCATCTTCGTAGCCAGATCTCTAGGCAAACTGGTTTAGATAGTTGATGTGAGATGTAGAGGATTTTGCTGTGAGATGTGGAGAACCTTGCTGTGAGTTTCAGCGGCTGCTGGAAGTGCTTTTCATAACGTGGGTTTTGTTACCCTTCCAGAGGCGACAAGAAAAAGAAAAAACGCGATCGTCAGATCCAGAAAATCACCAATGCCACCAACGCCTTTGCATTCACCAATGTCCTGCTGGTTGGATTTGGAGTCACCTGTCTCATTCCCAACCTACCGCTGCAGGTGAATAGGGTGAATAGGTCAAATGGAGGCGTGTTGGAGGGGCTGGCAGCATGGGTCCTGCCAAAACGCTGGGCACAGTGATGCCAGGACAGCCAGCAAACCAGCAGAACCAGCTGATGGCAGGAGGGCGTTCTGGCACTGCTGGGAGATCTCTGTGCTGCTTTGGGAACCCCAGCCTTAAAGCTGAAACGAGTAGTACCGTTCAGGTTACACATCGTGAGATAACCTAAAGAAGCAAGTGTAGTTAAAATGGCAGAATTGATCTGTGGTTTGTACGCAGAGCTGAGCTCTGTAACTACACATACTTCCCTATTGAGGTACTCTTAGCAGTGCTTGTGCTTTTAACTTGGGCTTGGTTTAAGCTGCTGACTCTCAGAAAATTTACAGTAAGCATCGTGACGCCAGTATATACAGCAGGTTATTTCTGCGTCGGATGCTATGCCCAATGGTACCTGTGGGATTATAAACCTGTTACAATATTTATTTTGTGACACCACCTGCTTCTGGCAGATGAGTTCAGTGATTTTTATGCTATCCTTAGACGTGCCCTGGTGACATAAGCAAACAGATGTCATTTGTTCGTATTTGCATATTGTCTGCAATAACTTGTGGAAATTTAACTAAATTAGACACAAGTTCAAAAAGAATGTTGTGACCCCTGCTACTGTTTCCTGGGTACGTGTCCTTGCAACAGTGCCATCTACAGAAGAGAGGTCTTGTGTATGGTTAACTTCAGAGAGCATGACACGTCAGGAGAGTAAGGAAAAACACTGAATACAAGTTATTTCCTTGTATCAGTCTTCAGGTTTGGGCTCTGGGCTGCTTAAGTCTGCCTATGTGCTAGAAAGGAAAGCACCTTTTAGGAATGGTTGCGTGTTGGGGTCTGGTACCCCTTGGCATCTAGCACTTGACATTTTATTCTTCTCTTTGCAGATCCTTTCCTTCATATTGCACACAATTGTGAGAGGATTTATCCATTCAGCAGTGGGAGGCCTCTATGCAGCTGTGTAAGTCTCTGCTTACCTATAATGTGAGGCTGGACAGATAAACTGGTTTGAGGTCATAAGAAGCCCTGATGAGAGGGAGATCAGGAAGTAAAGTCTGTGTGGTCAGAGGAGAAAAATAATGTAGTTTTTATTCCCTGTCCCTGCTGGGCATGATAGTAGCTGGACTGAAGTCCTGGCTGATACATTCCTTCTTTGGAAACTGATAACCCCTTTGGCATAACTACTGCCAGGACAGAGGCATAACTGTATTAGTTATGCAGGTGAGATTAGGCCATTGACACTAGGGTTGTACAGTAAGAACTCAAGGCTTTTTTTTGTTATAGTGGGTAGCATGTGTATGTGTCTGGATAAAACACTGTAAAACATTAAGATAATTGAGCATATTGCTGCTGGTCTGCTCTGAAATTTGCACTGGTAAAGCGTTGCCCAATATACCATAGCGAGGCATACTCCCTTTCCCAGGTGGATCATCCATCCTGCTTCCAACTTATTGAAGTTATCAATAGCTGTATCTAAATACTCTCTTCCTTAGTAAGCAATGTTTTTCACTTTGAAAACAGATCTGCCTCTCTGTCCCGAGCTGCTGAACAGAGAACAGGAAGAAACTGTTGGCTTTCAGAGGGTCACAGAGTGGTTGAGGTGGGAAGGGGCCTCTCAACACCATCTAATCCAACCCTCCTGCTCAAGAAGGGTCAGCTAGAGCAGGTTGTCCAGCGCTGTGTCCACTTGGGTTTTGAATATCTCCATGGATGGAGGCTCCACAGATTCCTTCTGTGAAAGGTTTTGGCCTCAGTGCCTGTGTGTTCCAGATTCAAAAACCCATCTCAGACACTGATTCAAAAACATACAAACTTTTGGTTCTATGGTAGCTAGAAGTAAATGTTTTTGTCCTAGTCAAGGTAAATGCCTGTTGTTGTAGATATCAGCTTGCTTGTAAGCTAAACCTCTCTGAACATTGCGGCTCTTCCCAACTTCTCTATTTTTTGTTTCAATTTGACTTTGAATGTTGGAAAGTTTTTGATCGGCTTTTTTCTTTCCAACCTGACTTTTTCTAAACACTGCTCAGTTGTGAAAAGAGGCAGATGTTGGACTGTTCCTGAGATTTATTTTTCCATTAGTGGTATCTGATATTCAGCACTTTCCAATGAGCAGTGTTGTTTAATTTGACATGGGATCAGACTTGTCCTCTAAAAAGGAAAACACACACTAACCTGTTGTGCAGGTTTCACTCACTTCTAAATGGAGCGAATTGCTATGGCCAGATGAAAATGATTGCATAGCTGCTAATGCTGTCATCTGGATAAAGAGGCCCTGCTTTTAGCTAGTAAATGTCAACAGTCTTCTCCCTTTGCAATAGGAGTAGTTGTATAAGCACTTCCATCTGTCTCATGGTACAACAAAACAAGCGCTAGATCTGGTATTTCTTAAGTTTTTGAATTCAGGATGAGAATTGCCTGGAGAGAAGGCATCTGTTCCATCACCGGGTGTGTTCTGATCTAGAGAGCACTGTGCTCACCACCAAGTGTAACTAAAATCTCTAGAATGAGAGGTAGCTGTACAGAAGTTCAGGAGAGAGTTCTTCACATTATGCCTCTCTCTTGGGGCTGTGTTCTATTGTGCTAGTCTACTGGGAGTGTAACCTGAGCTGGGTGTTGTGAACAGTCAAGGTGACATATAATAATGCTATTGCTTTTTCTGTTGACAGATACCCCTCTACTCAATTTGGTAGCTTGACAGGGTTGCAGTCGTTGATCAGTGCCCTTTTCGCCCTTCTGCAGCAGCCTCTGTTTATGGCATTAACAGGACCTCTGGAAGGAGACCCTCTCTGGGCAAGTTATTCTCAAATATAATATGCAGGTTCAGTGGTGAAGATGATTTGGGCTCATTTCTTTGAAAACAAAAACACCCCTGTGCATGGACCAAGGTTATAAACAGCAGGGAGTGTATGTGTCTCTGTCTGCTGTTACCTTGGTGCTGTCCAAGAGACCCTTTCCTGTGTGAGTAATGAGGCCCTGGGAGGGAATGGCATTAACCCTTCACTGTGTGGGAAGGGAGAAGGCTGCTGTTTATTTCCTTGCAAACAGTTTGCACAGGAGGTCAAAATCTGTAAGGTAAAAATGAGTTAATTTGTCTGGCCTTAAAATGCAGTAGAAAGTTGCTATTCTCTTGAGAACCATAAACTCTAATGATCAGTGAATTTTGGCTTGTTGATGCTAGTGTTGGGAAAGACAAGTGGCTTTTGAGGGTAGGACAGATGTGTGGTGTATTGTTGAGAGTCTGGGCAGCTCACTCACACTGTAATGTGTCAGGTTTTTTTTGGAGAGTCTTGATCTCTAGGCTGCATGTGCCTACATCTGCTCTCCAGCAACACATGGCTCTTCAGTCAGTGATGCTGGTGGGAAAAGAACTGCACCTTGAACAGCCCTACCTGCTGTGTGCAACAAGAGACTCTTGCAGCCAAGATCCAGAGCAACAAACTCTTGCATTATTTAATATATATGCATGGTGCTCTGGGCACCAGAGTATAAATAAAAATACAAAGGATGTTGTTGCCAATACAGAGAGCAGGGCGTCTCCTGGTTTGCCTGTAGCTGAGTGACGTGAGCTGGGTTCTGACACTTGGGCATGCATGACTTGGTGGTTGTTGTTTTAACCTGCCTGTTTTGTCTATCCTCCTGCAGGTGAATGTTGGCTTGCTTGGTTTGAGCTTACTGGGTTTCTGCCTTCCAATCTACCTGGTCTGCTACAGACGCAGGCTAGAAAGAGAAAGAAAACAGAAGATTGAAGATTCCAAACTCTTCCTCAAAATCAATGGCACTCCCAATGAGGAAGCCTTTGTTTAAACTGGTGCTTCAAACACAACCTCCCCTGTACAGGTTCCTACCATATCCGTGGGTTCTACCTGTGGTGTAAGCCAGGCTTTTTCTCTCCTGGCTCTGTTCATCACTGGAGTGAGGGCTGGACATCATGACTGAGCTTTCCTCAGATATATGGCAGGAGGAGACTTCACAATCCTTACTCCAGAACACAAGACTTTTTATAAAGGCCACACAGATATTGTGTCTTAAATTATCCCCTGATCACGCTCTCCAGCTGCAGAGGCTCTGCATAGGAAACTGAGAAGGAAGAGATGGATGGGGGAAGAGGGAAGAAAGACCTTAATTTGAATTTGCAAATGTAACATGCTGAAGTCTGTTCTCCCTCCTCTTCTCCCAACCTCAGCTGACTGTCTCAGATGTAAGTTGCACTCTCCTCTCTTCCTGAGGCTTCATAATGGTCTTTCTGCTTGATATGTAGCTGGACTCAGCAGTTTTACTGCCTATCCAGAGGTATCCCAGACTGTTTCTGAGGCAGGGAAGGGGATTTATTCCTTCATATATAAGCACGGCTTCAGTGTATCGCTAAATGTTGGCTGCTAGCACTGACAGCTCCCAGATGTTTTATTACTACAATGACACAGACTGTGAGCAATGGATCTGCCTTCCACACAGAAATGGAGAGCCTACTGAACTGTTCTTGGTCATACACCAAGCCTTCAAAGGCCTGGTATTCCTCTCTTCCCAGCCTGTAAGTCACCTGTACACGTTGTAAACTGCCTGCGGTCCTGGAACTGTTGAGATAGGAATTGGATCTTGTTTACTGATGAAGTGCTTTTGAGACTTGTTGCCTTTTGCCTCTTCCTCCCTCCAACATGACCCTGGGAGGGGAGCAGCAGCATGTATTTACTAAAGTGGAGAAGCTTCTTGAAGCTGGGTTCTGGGGCTCCAAATACCTTGGTGTTCACTTGTCGTAAGCTGACTTCTTGAAAAGAGTCAAGAGTGCAAAACACTCCTTGTGTTTGGTAACTGGATCCTGTGTCTGTATGGCAAGGTGATGTGGCAAAGTAATTCTTCCTCTAGCCATAGCTTATCTACATTGTTCTGACATAGGCTCCAAGCTGCTGAACACCAGGTTACTCTGACTGACCAAAAAGCTGCTGGTTTGGCTGTATTAAAAGCCTTCTACATTGTCAGTGCTCTGTCTGGACAGAGTACATGGTGACTGATTGTATGGTGAAGCTGACTTGTAGAGCAATACATGTGGGTAAAGGTGCCCCAGGGCCTATTTGCCATAGAAGGAATACAAAGGGAATTCTTAACCCGCTTATTTTTATAATGGTTTTCCTAGGCCTTGCCTGAAGTAGACATTCCTCCCTTTCACCTTCTCGTCGAGGTCAGCAGCTCAGCCTCTGTAGCTTGTGACTCATGTTAGCCACCACACGTTGTGTGCAGCGCTGCAGTGGGCTGAACTAGTGACTGCAGGGAGGTTGGTGGGGAGAAATAAATCAATGATGAAGATGGAGTGTCTTCTGAACTGCCAGCTCCGGGTGACCGGGATGACGGGCTGTGTGGGACGGCAGCGCCATCTTGAGTCACTGCCCTTGGCCACCCGGTGGCAGTTCAGTTGATGCTCCACTCACGGTACCTTTTAGTCTCCAATAACTTATTTGGAAATGAATTGCCACTTGAACATTTTACACATCTGTGGTTTTTTTTAACATGTTGCCTTTATTAAATGTGTTTGTTCCAAGGCAGCCTTATTGCCTGCTGTCAACACCATGCTGTTCTGAAGATTTTCATTTTTCTGTTGGCCTCTAGCTTTGATGATGATTTGCCCACATTCCCAGCTTTATACCCTTTGTGTTGTGTGATGGTGGAGGCAGCCTTTTGGTTCGATTTCCTCTTCTCCTGGTACATGCTTAGAGACCAGCTCTAGTACAGCTTTCCTAGATTTCCAGAGGGTTTTTGCAGGTTTCTACACTCTATATTATTACACTTTCTCCTTCTAAAACCATTGAAAAAATTTCTACTTTTGCTCCAAGATATTCTACATGACAGTGACATTACATATCTTTTTTTCAATAAGCTCTCAGACAGGTGAGCGATTCTGAGCCGCAGCCCTCAGACTCGCAGCATCCCTAAGTAGGCAGATTGGAAGGACGGCTGTGTGCTGACTCAGCAGCACCTCTGCTTCAAAATAATGAACATGATATCATCCACTTCTCTGCCACTTGAATTCCTGACATAAATGCCTCTGCAAAATAGAGAAGTACAGAGAGTGGCATATTTTCATGAAGGCACAGTGGAGATGCAGCTGCCTTTGAAGTGTGTGTAGCTAAATTAAACAGAGAGCACCCTTTTATTCCTGCCACCATCTACCTCCCTACTGCAGTTCTCAGTTCCTGCCCTTTATTAGGGACTTTGTCTAATCTGATATTGTTTCGTCCGATAAAACATTGGGTATATGTGGTTCTTGTCTCTGCTGGTGTGTCACAGTGTGTAGAAGCTGCTGGTCAGCTGTGAAGAATAGAGCTCATGCCTTTGAGTCATGTGTCTTTAGGCTGTGTTTTAGACTAAGAGTAAAGTGTGCCTTTGGCTTGCAGTTTTAAGGACGAGGTGGGTACACAATGAATTTTAGTTGTTTAGGGTTAAGCAGACTAATGGGAGTGCTTTGTCATGCAGCCCAAAGTCAATCAGTGAGATTTATTGCTGTAGAACGTGATACAGAACTGATTATTATTGTTATTATTTAAACACAAGGGACTAGTTAAACAATGTTTTGATGCATCCAATAACTCAGGGAGATTTTAGTTGCTGTAAGTATGGAAGTTACACCAAGAAAAGATTAATCTTTTTCTGCACACTCTGTCTCCAAGAATGTTATCAGTCAAAGATTGAGAAAATATACGCTGGGCTGGGTGGAATGCTGATCTGACCTCGTGGGGTTTAACTGACTCTGACAATTGTGAACTAATTTCAGTCTCGAACTTATCTATCTACAAATCTGTATCTGCATGTAAGATGTGCACCAACTGTACTAATTGTGACATAATTACTTAAATGCTGAACCTTATGTAGGGGTGGGCTCTAAGAAGATGAAGTATTCTGGCTTCAGCCTTTTCTAAACCTTGCCTTGGATGCTGCAGAAACAAACACTGTTGAGATGGTCCTGTTAAATATGATTGTTCAGGGGTAGCTTGCTTTGTTCTTTGATGCCTGTGGAAATATAACTGCAGATTCCTTACATTCGGAATGGAAAACAGCATCGCTGCTGCCTAGCCAAGTGATGCAGGTCTAAGAAAATTCCCAGCGCACTCCTTGGTGTGCATTGAGCCACCCCTGTTGAAAAAATAAAAGGACAACCATACACTGGAGAGCCACATCAGTCAGATCCATAATGCATTTACCTGTAATTCTCAAATACAGGTCAATATACATAAGTAGCTATGTCATTCCTAGAGGCTAGAATGTGTAGGTTGTTCGGTGTTTTGTTTGTTTGTTTATTTTTGCTTCCCTCACTTACATTAGAAATGTGAAGAAATGGTCCTGGAAAAAGCTTCATCTTCTCAGCAGAAGCATCCCCAGGTGAATGTAATGAAGCAGAAACATGATCTGTGGGTGCCTGCTGTTTGTAGGAGTCTTCCATCAGGGATGTTACTGCGTGGAGGTGATGGCACCTATAGATGCCACTTCACTTACCCCTGGTCTCTGGAAACTCTCATGCATTTATTGTTTTGGATTTTGTTTGGTTGGTTTGTTTGTTTTTTAATAGAAACTGAATGGGGAAGGAAGGGTAATAGGTTTTTCCTTCCCCTAATTTGTCAGTACCTAAACCTCATCAAGGGTCTTCGCAGTAGTAATGCAACAGTGCTATTGCAGAGAAAACCTGTGCTGTTTGCTCTTATTTGGAGACCTATGACAGCATTCAGTTATTGTCAGAGTATCTGGATCCTTAAGATGTAACTGGACATGGATATATACAAAAATAAGAGAGCAAATCTTACTGACAGTCCAACTTAACAGCAATGCTACAGCAACAAATGTAATGTTCAGCTCTCACAACAAAGCCCAGCCAATATCCTCTGTCTGCAAAGGAAACATGTAGGATAATGAGACTTTTTTTTTTTTTTAACCAAGACAGTAAATCACTAAAATGTTTGCAAGTAGGAGATTTCCCTCTTGACAGGCTGATGGATTTGGGAAATATGCCGCAAAATATAAAGCTGATACTGCAGGGGAAAAAGAATGGCATCTTAAAAACTGCAAGCTCTGTTGTTTTGTTATTCCTTTTCAGTGTTTTTTTTTTTTTAATTTTATTTTCCTGCATCTGCAGAGCTTTTGCTATTTCCCTACCTCTCCGTTCAGAAATGCACAGTTCTTCATAATACAAGCTAATATCACACTAGGATTCCAAAAAACAGTAGAAACAAAGCCACTCTGGATAACATTTTGCCATCATCACCTTTGGAAATAGCTCAAACAGTGCAGTGTTCTGTAGGTGCAGTTTGACATGTTAACTATAACCCACAGCTCCTTGTTTTTCTACCCGTGCAGCTCTGCCTGTCACGCAATCTGTTTTTATCAGGTGTGCTGTGTTCCATGCTGTCATCCTCCTCTTCCTCATGCCTGCCCCTCTGCCACTCCCTTATTACTCCCGGAATAACCCCATTATTCAGAATTCCTCCTCCTGTTGCCAAGACTTTTGTTTCATAGTGTGTTTGTCAACACTGAGATGTAAGCACTCTGTGGCAGGCCGGTGTCACCTTTTGCTTGTCTGTAAGGTGATGTGCGTTCTCACAGTGCTATCTGCAAATAAATGTGATATTAAGTTAATCATTAGTTTTCCTTCTGAGGCTGGGCATAATGAAAGCATCTCTTGCTTCCTAACAAGACTATGTAAGCATGAGCACTTCCTGTGGTGCCATCTGCCAAATTGCTCGGCTGCCCTTTGAATGCTTCCTTGTGCTTTTCTTCTCTGGGTGGGAGCTAACAGCAGGATTTCAATCTGAGGGAAGAAAATCTTACTCCCTTAATCGTTTTTAATGATTGTTAATTATTTTGACAGCGGGTTGAGAAAGAGATCGGGTTCATCAAACAGGGTGAGCTGGTACTGAGGGGTGGAAGATGAATGCGTATGGGTTGAATACATAGGGAAAGATGAATTCCTCCATGGGATTGCAGCTCTGGAGTGTGTCCAAAGAGGGGTGTTGAGGCTGAGGGGTTTGGAGCACAAGAAGGCCTATGGGGGAGGGAACTGGGGTTGTTTGGCCTGCAGAAGAGAGGATGCTCTGGGCTTCATCATCTGAGTAGTTTTTTTTTCCAGCCTCAATGATTTTAATGATTCTGTGGGTCGTGGTGCTACAGCCAAGGTGATGGTGAGAATGGAAAGGTGCTTCAGTCACCCATGAGTGAGCTTGGTGATGCTGAATGTACGGCGTTTATTTCCCCACCAAATAAAGATCCATGCTCTGTGTGGTTCCAGTGATGAGGTTATAAAACCAGTGCTATTCAGCTCTCCTCCTCCTTTAAATAGGGCACAGGTCACACACTGAGAGACAAAAAAGCCTTTTGTAAGCGCCTTTTGGAATTTGAGGTCACCCTTAATACCGAGCACAGCTCACACTGATGCTGCTCTGAGGCAGTGCTGAGAATAAGTGAGGAGCTGCAAACGCAGTCATCTGCTGCCACCGCAGAGCCCCGTTTCCAGCAGAAAGATGCTCGGACCGCAGCTTTCTGTGCTAACAAGCGCCGTTTGTTGGCCCCTTCCAAAAAAGGGTGTTTTTAGCGACTGGCTCCGAGGAGCAGGTTGGTGCTGAGGGGCCGAGGCGGGAAGCGCTGAGGGAAGCACAGAGGGCGCGAACAGCCTCGCGCCCCCCAACCCCTCCCTCCGCCACACATACACACACACAGCACCTCCCGCCAGGCGCGCGCGCTGCTGACGTAAGCACGCCTGCGTGGCGCCGTGACGCAGCGGTTGCCGCAGAAACGCCCCGCCCCTGCTCCCGCCGCCCTGCCCCCCC
>JACDJE010000382.1:231597-278113 GCA_016647715.1 Pavo muticus
CCCCCCCGTCCCGGTGCAGCGCGGTCCAGCGGAGCGGCCGGGAGGCGCCTGTCACCTTCAGCGGGGCCGTCCCGGGCGGGAGGCGCCGCCATGGTGCTCATCAAGGAATAGTGAGTGTTGCGGGCAACCCTCTTTCACCGACTCCTTCTCCCTTCTCTTCGCCCCCTCGCTTGTCCTCCGGTCACCCCCCCGGGCCTGGCGCTGTGAGGAGGCGCGGGGGCGGCCCGGCCCCGCACTGCAGGTTGAGGTGTGGGGTGAGGGGGGGGCGCTGTGTGAGGGCCGCGGCGCCGCCGGGGGTGGCGGGAGTGAAGGTCACGGCGGGCTGAGGGCGGCTCGGAGCGGGGGATGCCCTCCGCTTGGGCACCGCTGCGGCTCTGCACCGGGGGGGGTGGAGGGGGGCGGATCGCGGTGACCCCCCCCGGGAACACCACCGGCGGTGCGGGTGTTCCCCGCGGCCTTTGGAGTCGTCTGTCACCGCTGGGGATGGGTACAGCGTTTCAATGGGATGCTGCGGTTCTGGCGATTCTACCCCCCTCCCCCCAGTCGGTTTTTATCCCCCTCCTCTCCTTTAGCAGCGTAACTGATAGCTAGAAACTCCAGCTGAGACAACTCAAGCTGAGACCCAGCGTCTCACCGGGATATTTGATGTGCAGCCCTCACCTTGCAGTTCCCCGAGGCTGCTGCAGTTTTCTGCCTGGCGGTGGAAAAGGAGAGGTAGAAAGCAGCCTGGTGGATCCGTCCCAGCGGTGTGTGGCAATTAGTCACACTGCTGCTCCCGAAGTCTTTTGCTCAGCGCCTTTATGCGGGCCGACGTGGTACGCTCCTTTGGACCGATGCACTTTGGCTGTGTGTCTTCAGGCTGTGCCTACTGCTGCACATCTTCCCTCCCTCCTCCCCCTCCGCCCTTTTCCTTATGGAAGATAGCTGTGATCCTAATGATAATGTGTTTTCAGTTCTTCTCTTAGACATATTTACCTATGTGACGGTGTCTTCCTTAGAGTGGCTTTGTCAGATCATGGACCTGGTCTGGATCTAAATATTAGAACTCTATTGAACGTTGTACTGATCCTTATAGTTGCCTTAAAGCTTGACTAACTTTTTTCTTTTTATTTTTTTTTGGCTAATCTTTAAACCCTTGCTATTTTTATCCAGCAATAGGGGTGTAGGATTCAAGGACTGGTCTGTAACACAGAGACAGTGTTACCTTCTCTAGTGCTCGCAGACAGAAGCACAGCTGAGCACTCAGTTTCAGATGCGTGAAAAGTAATGTCTTCTCTAACATTTATTTTGTTGATGTCTTCCTATAAATGTAGTTGGTAAAGGTACTTTGCCTTTAAGAGTACCTGTCTGGTTTATTTCTGTGCAAGTCCATATATCTGTTTTCATGTTTCTGCTTAGAGTTTCAATTTCTTGTCCTGTACTGCGGTAAAGCTCACTTGCCAGTGAGCTGTGCTGCCTACAGGGCATCTGGTAAAGATGGAACATATGTACTTAAAATGTTCAGACTTCTGAGTGTGTGAGAAGTTAATTTTGATGAGGATGACTTCCAAAAGTCATTTGACTTGGAATTACCGTTTACACCACCAGATCAAAATACCTGCTGGTCTTTCATTCTGCTTCTTCCAGAAATCAAATGTGAAGAGTAAACGTTATGACTGAAGGAAGATAGGAATTACTACATGTGTTTATTCTTACAGGCTTCCATTTTTTCCAGTAGGGTCACCAAACCTTCCGAGCTGTATTGTCCTGTTCTTTTTCTCCCTTCCGTTCTTTGTGTCTTTAAGATGTTTGTGGCTCTAAGGACACTCAAGGTTGAACTGTGCTTAAGCATACGTGCATTTTTTCCTCACTGCTTGGGATGCCCAACTAGCTCCAACAGTTCTGTGTTCTGAGTTGTCGCTGTTGGTGCTGGTGTTTGTTAGTTTTCCTTGATGTATGTAAAAAGTTGCCCATTTTGCATGCTGACAGAGGTGTTTTTAGCCTGCATCTTATGTTCTGGGTAAGAATTGTTCAAGGCACATGGAAACGACTTGTGTTGGCATGACCTGGATACTCAAAGCAGTTCCCTATTGCTGGTACATACAGGTACCTCACTGCCTACCCAGCGTAAGTGATAAAAATATAAGTGAGCTGCAGCTGTGTGTCATCCGAGCAGATTATTCCTCCATCTCTGTGACCCCTCCCTGCTGAATCAAATGGGTGGTACTGTGTGCTCCAGAGCTATTCGAGGAGACATTGTGGATGTAGAGCAATATAACAAGAAGTGGTGTCACGTCTTTTGTTGTCAGTCTGCATCATCTGTCTTTTCTGTGCAGCTTCTTTTACCGATGGTTATGCAGTGGTAGCTTTAAAGTTTTCATTTGATGCCCTAATAGTCTTTTGGGCTTATCTTTCGTTTATACATAGCCATGTTCCAGATAAGCTTTATGGTTGTTTGTCTGCTTGCTTGCAAGGTTCGTAAATGCTGGCTGAGGTCTTGCATGCTTGCATACTCTCCCTGTTTGGATTTAAACTGCATCAAAGACCTTGAGGAGAATCTGAGCTTGGAGACTTGCTTCCCTTTCCTGCGAAGTGACGATAATAACACTGACCTTCTCTGCAGCAGAACTTCCCTTTGCTGTCAGTTGAGGCATATTTTAATTTAGGAGGCATCTTCAGTGTTCTTCATTTTCCTGCCTTCGGTGTGGCAGGCGACAGCGCCGTGATCATTTCTCATCTCTGCCCCAAACTTAGAAGTCTTTGTTCCTCCTGCTGCCCCTGGGAGGCTTTTTCTCTGGATCCTATAGAGCAGTTCCTCCTCCTCCTCCTTTATCACTTGACGACCTATAAATGTTGGCCATCCCCCGCATTCCTTGTTTGCTAGGCGAAACAAACTGCAGACTATTTAACTTCTTTGTGTTTCTGTTTCTCCATTGGTGAACGTCAAACTGTAAGAAACAATGTCTAAATACTGAGTGGAGCGATCATTCTTCAGTGTATCCTTCCAGGAAGTGGCATGTGAACTTCCATGAACTGTTCAAATCCCATTTTACAATTGCTTTTGCTTCTTGTGTTTGGCAAGGAGTCACATAGCTTAGTATGCATGATGTAACGAAGTACACTTGATTGGTTTAAAATCTGTTACCTAATGATTTTTATTCTGACCTGGGTTCCTGTTGTAAGACGCAGTCATTCCTTCTCCATTCATTTCAGCACCATTCGTGGCTCCGTCGCACTGTACCTTATCTGAACCCTCTGACTGTCCTTTCTCCTACGACGAAGGGCCTCGTACAACTGCTCTCTTCTCACACAGAAGCTTTTTCCCATCTCACGTAATCTTTTTCTGTCCCCCTTCATTTGTTCTGTACCTTCTTTGAGATGAGGTGACCAGGACCACATACAGGATTCAAGGTGCTGATGCATGAGCGATTACAGTGGCATAACTGTCGTTTATTTTTTGGGTATGTAGTGTGCTTCAATTTCTGATGTTTCACCTGTTTTTTGAACTGCCACTGAACTGATGGTTTCAGATGCTTTCCCGTAGCAGCACCACGATAAATGTTGGTGATGGCTTATTCGGGGCTTGTTACCCCTTGTGCTGGGGAAAAGGAATGCCTATAATGTATTATTCAGCCCCTATTGATGCTGAACTTCATCTGCAATTCTCAGTAGCTCTTCCTACAGTACTGTGCAGCCAGCACGGAGTGTTGCTGTCATAAGAAATCTTGCAACATCTCTAAACTTTTGCCCCTCCTTCAGTTTCTTTTGTGGTATCTTGCTGGTAACATTCCTTTAGTGTAGGAGAAATGTTCCATTTCCACCAGCTGTGTTTAAAGAGAATAAAACAGTTATTAATAGAATGGACTTTTGTTCTAATCCCAATATATCCTAATTTCTGTGGGAGTAATTCAGGAGGAAATGAGATTTCTTCTACTCGTGGCAATGTGGCCGTTTCATATCTGTGCCTTGCTCTGGTTCCCTGTTTCAACATCATCCTTACTGAGAGCAGAAGTTGAACTCAAATCTAATTTCAGAGGGAAAAAAAATACTTTTTATAGAAGTGCCTTAAAGTTCTGCATCTGTCAGCTTTCAGGTTGGAGTTATTCTTGTGTTTTACAAGAAATCACACTGGTCTGCAGGGCAAAACCAGCCGGAGCTCAGACAGTTGATTCAAAGAGGCGTTCAGGAAACCACAATGACTCACATATAGAAATGGCGGCGCCTTCCTTCGCAGCCAGCTCTAAGAAAGCCTTCCATGTACTTCTCTATTTGGTGTTCCTTCCTACAGGGCAGGACGTCTAAACAAACCCTGCCATGACTTGTAACTAAGACAGATCTGTACAAAACTCTTGGAGCACTGAGCAACACTCTTCAGCAGCTTGAGGAGGACTGAGATGTGACTGTGGGAAGGAGCATGCAGCTATTTTGATTCTGCATGGACTTGCAGGGTAGTAAGATATTGCTGTTAGTTCTAGTGTAGGATTGCAGTTACGCTATATCATGTCATTGATTTTCTCTGAGGCTGTTACATCAATAGTCTTGAAAGTAAGGAGTAAGTGCTAGGGGTGCTGGTACTGGGTGGACACTGCAGTAATGTGGGGAGAGGAGAGCTGCAAGGTTGTTGCTGTGAGAAATGTGCCCTCTGAATTTTGCAGCTGTAATTGCTAACCTTCTGTTTCTGTGCTCTCTTTCAGCCGTGTTATCCTGCCTGTGTCTGTGGAGGAGGTGAGTCCTTTTCTTGTTGCTTCCTTTCTTTAGGACTGTAAATAAACTTGTGATCAAAGCAGTTTGAACAAAAGCACAAAAATGCACCAACTTCAGGACTTCTGTGTGATCTTAACTCACTCACTGTGTTCTGACCTACTGATGTCATTTCTTAAGGCTGAGGTATGAAGTACATTCGGATATGACGATAAATCTCGACTTGTCAGACTGTTCTGAAGTGGCTTCCTCTTGATTAATGCAATTGTTCTTTTTCTTTAACATGAAGAGAAAGCTTTAATACAAATTTAAATTACACTTTGGTCTGTGTTTTCCTAGAACTCTTTTGTTGCTCTTTGTCTGTGAATTGAAATCAATGTCTTCTGTTCTGTGAGGGTGGTATAGCAAAAGAAAGATTGTATCTCTACATCATAGCACTATTAAAAACTCTTCTCTAGATCTTGCAGAAAGCAAGCTTTCTTGTTCTTTATGTACAGTTCTAATTGAAAGGAGAAATGTCATTTATAATGCAGGCAGTGATTTTCATTGCCAAGCTAGCCATGGAATAGCTGTGCAGAATCTGTAGCTGATTCTCTGCTCTTTTCTCTGGGAGTTGCAGCTGCCCTTTGCTCTTCTACACTGAACACTACTCTTGCAGGGTATCTGACTGTATAAAGGTGGTTCTTGTTGTTTCGGTTTGGTTTTCTGTGAGTTCTGCTCAAGGGCTTGCTCTGACTCTTAGGAGGAGCTGCAATAACAGGGCTCTTGTTTGTCTTTTCCCTGGATATGGTACAGAGTGGTGAGCTGGATCATGGCAGCACTGTTTTAAGCATACTCATCTGTCAGCTCCATGCTGTTTTGACAGAGCACAGAACTTGGTGCAGTGTATTTCAGCAAATCTAAGCTGAGTTTCATACTCCTATGGCTCAGTCTGCTCTGACCAGGCATCACACGTTGATGGCAGCCCAGGCTTGTCACCAAAGTGATTTTACATCTGTGTGCTATCTTGGTGCAGGATTGGGACGCACCAAACGTCTGTCTGTCATCTACTCCTTACCTATAGCTTCTATGTTTTCTGCATGATTCTCTTTCAAGCAGTTCTAACAGAAGCTTTACTGAAGTATTAGGTAGGTATATTTAGATCTGCTGCTGTGCCTGAATGCTGCTTGTGTGAGGAAGTCCTTGACCAAAGATGGACTAACACAAACTTCAGCAGGTAAACAAGGGATGCAAACTTGCAAGCGGCAGAGGAAGTGTTTGAGAAAGCTGTGTCTAAATGTAATGCAGGGCTCGATAAATGGAAGCCCTTAGCAGGAGCTCTGCCTCGTAGTGATACACCTCTAGGTATCAAGCTGTGTAATGAGCAAGTTATAGCATCAGTATACAGATTGTTTCTTTGAGGGGGTTAGATTGGATGGAACCCAGCACAGGATTTTTCCGAGTTCTGTGATACTGGGATTAAACTTCATCCAGTTAAAGCGAGTCCCTCGCTGTGCTCTTTTCCCTCCTTGCTGGCTGTTCAGTGCCAGCCATGTTTTCAGCCTTGTGTTCAGGCTGCTTCTGTGGACACTGGGGTTACAGGCAGTATGTAATTGTGTTGCTGTCTTGCAGCCTCCTTCTCAGAGGATGCTCTGAGGTCATTACTTTCCTCTGGATCCAAGGAGTTCCAGAGGGTTGAGTAACACAGTGAGAAGTCTGTAAATGCAGTGCAAATGCTGTTAGAAGAACTGAGAATTCTAGAGGGAACACCTCAGTGTGCTGGGATGTGCAAAATCCACCAGCTTACTAAATGCTATTTTTCCCCAAGCTCGTGTATTGTTGCTGTGTTCCCTCTCCAAGATCTGCTGGTTCTCATGTGATCTGCAGGCTAGGTATCAGGAAACAGCTCCCTCAGCAGAAAGTTCTTACATTCACTTAGCTTTGCACATGCACTTGCATCATATGGTAGTTTTAAAGGCATGCTTAAGAAGAAGGTTTATTTCCATATTGACTGAAAGAATGACTCCTGCTTTGGGTCTGTGTGTTTCCATCCTCCTTCCTGTGCAGAGAGGTGCTGATACATCTGAGCATCACTTGGTCACTACGCTGTGGTCTGTAGTACAAAACAGATGTTACAACTTTGTTGCTTTCAAGAACTTCCTTGCTTGCAGAACTCTGAATGGGGCTCTGGAGACTTGTCATAGCTCTGCTGTGCAGCTCCTCATTAAGCATTTCTGTCTCTGGGAGATGTAATAGGAGGAATTTTTGCTTGAGAGTCTGAGGAGTTCACTCCTTCAGCATGCAAATTGTTGCTGGAAGTATGGTGCTCATACATAATGTAGAGGATGAAAACAGTTGTGTCTTTAAGGCATTGTAATAGGGCTGAGGCAGTCTTCTGTGTTGTTCCATGTTATGCCAGGGATTCTCTGTTCAGTCCTTTCGCCCCTAACAAATGGAGCATAACTGATAGTAAGGAATTCAAGAGAAAACCAGTGATCAGGAAGATAGTGGAGAGGTGTTAAATTAATAAATTTAGAGCTCAGTGGAAAATAGTTAGCTGTGTAACTGCTAAGATGGGGATAAAGCAGTTCAAGAGAGTCCCTGGTGATGACTAAAACTTGAAGGCTGGGATGTAGGAGTTAGACCACAGCAAACTGTCTTCTGCTAGGAAACTCTGCCAAAATTTGGTCCTGTATAAGTGCAGGCTGCAAGCTGCACTCCTGTGTTATTTTATACATTCTTGCTCTACAAGGAGCAAAAAAGATAAATATCTTGTTGTATCTTAGGTCTTTAGCTATACTCTTGTGTTCTCTGACCAGCATTGTGTTGCACAGTGCCAACTGTGAGAGCACGGTCCTGAGCTGCTGTGTGGGTGTCTCACCAGCTGCCACTTGGAAATGCTGGTATGGATTAGAGCTGTGTGTACACATTCTGTGCTGCCTCTTTGTTCCTCTCACATGGGAAAGAGCTTGCCAAACACAAAAGACTCTTATTTATTAATTGTTTTCCAAGCTGCTTTCAGGAAAATAACTGTTCTTGAAGATGGCTACATTGAGATCAAGCCTTCTGAATGAAACGTGGCGTGAAGAAGATACGCTGTCTGCTCTATAAGAGGTGTTGTGGCACACATTGAGGGAGGTGACTTCCTGCAGGAGAGATGTTTCAGGGCTGAAGGGACACGTCTGTCTGATGCTCTGTTCTTCATGGGGCCAGAATCCATTTTTCTGTTAATTTTCACAAGCAGATGTTCATTGGGACAGTTTTATCTGGGCCTTTTCCTCTCCTATCAACGCGATTAAAGGATCAGAAATAACAGTGAAGATTAAATGTTGAAGATGCCAAACCAAAGGGCTTATCCTCTTAGTGTCTGAACTTCGACCCACGTATTTAAGAGGGAGAAGGAATGAATGAGAAACTGTTACTAAGAGGAATTAGTTTGCGCCTCTGGAGACCTGTCCTGAGACTTGCTGCAAAGCAGTCTGCCCCTCTAGTGCTGTAATTGCCAAACTCATGTTCTCCTCTGCATGAGTGTACGTGTGCCTTGTACCCTACTAGATCAACTTGTAAGGTTTCACAACTCTCGTGTTTTGCTCTTCTGGAGGAAGGTGAGTGTTCTGTTCTCTGTGGGTCATCTGCAGGGAGTCGTAAGGAAAGCAGTGTAGTGTATGAAATGTCAGAAGGCAGAGAGTTACACTGCAATCCAAAATCCAGACTGAAACCCGATCTGCTGGTGACAGTGCAAGAACCATGCAGCCAAGTGAGGGGTGCTTGTACAGCCTGGGCCTGTGCCCTCTGCAGAGACGCAGCAGGGCTGTTGCTCTGAGCTAGGAGGAGGTGCTCTGTAGATTGCTTTTGCTATAGGCTACTTCTGTTGGATGGATGCTTTTTCCTCTTTTTTTGTTTCTCTTAGGCTGACTACCTGTTAGATTTCCTAATACGCTTCTGTGGTGAGTCTGAGTCTGCATAGAGCACTTGTTAAGTCCCTCGGATATGCTTTTTGCTCTGCTCCAGATTAGCTGAGGCCAGGATATCTAACATTATACCTTTGGCATATCTCTACTCTGCCAGTAGGAATAAGCATTTTCTTGGAAATAGTCTTTGTTAGCACTAGATGGTACAAAACACTGTGGAACTTGGGTTCTGCTTTTATTTTAGATGCTCTGACAATAAAAACCATTGGAGGCATCTTCCTTCTTCCTGAAGATGTGTCAGCCTAGTGATGCATTTCTGGTTGTAAGCTCTGAGAAGCATTCCACTTCTCCAGCTCGAGTTCCCTTGTGTAGTGTTGAGTGCCATTCCTGATTCTTTGTGCTCAGCCTTGTTCTAGGGAGGTGGCAGAGGCCTAAGCACCATTCCATTGCTTTGTGGTAAAGTTTCCAGGTTATTTTTTTTCTTTGCATCCCTGCACTTCTGAAGTCTATCCCTGTGGTTTACCCTTTCACACAGCCTCCCTGTACTGCCATTGGCAACAGCTGTTTTGGTTGCTTTCTGTTCTGAAAGCTGTTTTCGTTTCGAGCACTTCCCTTCAGCCTTTTGTTTTAACTTCGTTCTCAGGCCTTGTCTGCTCACCTGACTTTTCTTCAGAAAGCTCTGCATGAAGTTCCTTCTTTTCACCATGTTTCTTTTGAGCTCTGCAACCTCTTTAGCTAGAGGCAAGAGCGTGTTGGTCTAAATATCTTCTGCAGGTGAGAGAATGTTCTTTCTTCTGCATATCCTTGATTTTCTTCTGCTCTTCCCCCTGAAACATGTGGGTGCTCCTTCTGAAGGAGGTGGTATAGCAGGAAGTAGTGTGAGTGATCTCTGAGAGTTAATACGGCCAAGAGAGTGCCTGTAAGTGACTAAAAAATGATCTTACAGGTAAGAATTCTACTGTATGTTGAAATGGTGTCCTTAACCTGTTAGTGGCTTAATGCTCCTGACTAATAGGAAGTGTGACATAGAGGGGAAACCAAACCAAAACCCCACACTAAACAAAGTTAGTAGGAAAAATAGTGGGGGTACAGTGGCAGCATGGGTCACGTGGGTCACTACTTGATTCAGTTATTTCATTACATAGAGTTTTCAGAAGGAGTTTGCTCATTGAAATAAGAGGTCATTTGGGTTTGGACCAAGACAACTGAGAAGAAAGAAAACGCGTTATTCTGGAAGCCCTGACAGAGCTGAGTTTGAGCTGGACTCAGAAGGGAAATGGGTATTCAGTGAAGGCAAATGACCCAGTGTGATTGGGGTCAATTTTGACAAGAGAGGTCTAAGTACATTAGTGCACCATGAGGGCTAAGAAGGGTAATTTCACTGTATTCAGCCTTAAAAAGTAGCAGCATTTTACTGGAAAACCTTCTGGTGCAAAGCACCACTTGATTTCAAGCTGCTAACTTGTTTTGAATTGCTCTTGCAGGATCCTCATCTTTAGCTCTTCTGGGCTCTGAAACTGTGCACACCTAACATTTGTATCTCAGAGGACTGACATTAGATGCTACAAATGCCTTCTGTCTTCTGTCTGCAGTTCTTTCCTACCTTTCCTCCCACGCTCCATTCTGTCAAAAAACATTCATATGGAATTCTTTGGGATAAATTAATGTGTTTATTAGCTTGGGACTCTCAGTGTGTTATTCTCCATTGGACCTGAACAGCTGGGACACCTGTGTGCCAAAGCACGAAACAAAACCAGAAGATGTGTGCTACTGCATCCCTGATGTCTCCTGTATTTTCTTTAGTGTTGTCCTGCTGCTCCTTTCATCCATTTTATGGTTTCCTAAATTTGCGCTGGTTCTGAGTTTGAGATTGGAGGGTTAAAGGTAGCTCTCTTATCAGCACTGCTTTTCTCCTTACTGCAACTCAGGTTTTTTATATCAACATGAAGTTAAATGAGGTGCCTATCTGGGCACACAGGTTGATGTCCTTTTCCCTGCCTTCTCCCAAGGAAATAAATGTATCCTTGACTTCTAGTAAGATTATTATAACTTCTGCTGTGTCATAGCAACCACAATAACACGTCTTTAACTTCTTTAGTATCAAGTGGGACAGCTGTATTCTGTGGCAGAAGCCAGTAAAAATGAAACTGGTGGAGGTGAAGGAGTGGAGGTCCTGGTGAATGAACCCTATGAGAGGGATGGAGAGCGTGGGCAGTACACACACAAGATCTACCACTTACAGAGGTATGTGGAACATTCCCAGAGGCAAACAGGATTAAAAGGCAAAAGCAACTGGAGGAAGATGGGATGGGATTGCAGCAACTGTGTGAACTATAGATTGTATAAGGGCTGAAGGGCATGGAAGTAAGGTGGAGCATAACAACAGCTGGCACATGGTACAGCTGGAAGTGAGCCTTGCTGGAACACCCACTGCTGCTGTAGGCAGTTGTGGCTGTTGTTCCCAAGCAAATCTGTCTGTTTCTTAAAGCAAATGGAATTCTGGTACCCAGTATTTTGATACTTCAATTTGACAAAAGATCAAATGCCTCCTAGATATCAACCTGTGTTCAGCATATATATATATATATTTATTTCTTTTCCTCCTTTCTTATGTAAATAAGGCTTAGATTAACCTAGCCATCAGTCTCTGGAAATCATAGCACTGGGGCTGAGGAGAGCCCCACCAGTTCTACCAGTGTACGAGTCTGTAGGATCTGTATTTCAGGTGATGTTCTGCACATCTCGGGGTGTCTGGGCCACGGCTCTTGCTGCACGCACTTCTCATCAAAGCTTTTCTTCCTGTTTCCACATTCTGCAGCAAAGTGCCAACGTTTGTGAGAATGCTGGCCCCTGAAGGAGCTCTGAATATACATGAAAAAGCATGGAATGCCTATCCCTACTGCAGAACCGGTGAGCCTGTGGGGAAGGGCTGGGGATGACTGGCTTTTGGGTCTTTTTTTGGTTGGTTGGTTTTGGGTGGGTAGGAAGGAAGAGGGAAGGAGGCAGTCAGTAGGGAAACTGCTTCAGATTTTAGATTTCCATACTTTACGCCCTTTCTGTGGTCAGGAAAAGCAAAATACAGGGCTGCAGAGTTGAAATACGGCTCCGTGTCTGCTGTGCTGCTAATGAGTGAGTGTGTTACACTCAATTCAGTGCTGGGAAAGAGCAGACCAAGAAAGGGGTCTCATTCCTACCAAAGAAACAACTGTGCGACACGAATGAAATGGCTGTATGAGGAGCTCCTCTGTACTCAAGCACAGCATAGTTTGGTGGGAAAAAAAGTGAGAAAAAAAAGAAAGATGTGAGGGAGAAACAGGGAAGGCTTTGATTGTCTCTTTAGTGCAGTTTGATGTCAGTAGTTCTTGTTTTCTCAACTGTGGGATCTAAGATTAGGGAAGGACGAACAGGTGATCCTACAGTTGCTTTAAGGGTAGGACCTTGACACGTATCCAAAGATCATCCAGCAAGTGTACATTGTAGCTCTGGGTTGAGGCTCCTGGGGCTGTGCAAAGCTGGGGTGTTTTATTTACTCACCGAAGCTGCAGTCTCTGACCGCTGCTGTTTTTCAGACTGCAGCTTTGACTTTGTCTCCAGCCTTATGTTTGTATCTTTGAAGGATGCACTTTCTGCTATTTGGCAGAGATGCAATTGCAATGGGAGCTGTAGACATAAAAATTCCAGCTGTTCCTGAAACTCAGTATAGAAACATGTATTTTTTCAGCTGCTTACTGAAGAGAATTTGAAATGAACTGTTTTAAAAGAAGGAAAAAGCTTTGTGGTGGGGGAGGTTAGCATTACTTTAGCACAGGAATTTACCTACAGCAGTGAGAGTGGAATGGATGCTTCAAATACCAACTTCAGTTACTGCCATCAACTGCAGGATGAGGTTTTAGTGTGTCACATCATTATGCTGGAGCACATTTATTTGCAACCCAGCTTCCTCACTTTTATGGGCTTTTCTTTCTGCGTATTACTTACATTAGCTAGGAGGAACTTCGTTTATTTCCATGCTAAGTACACTGAACTGCTTTAAACTCAAACAGTTCTTTCCAGTTCTTTAAACTGTAAAAGTAGATCTAAGATGACTTCAATAGAATTTTGTTAGCCATAATACCTATCTATATCTCCCTCCTCCTTTTCTTCTCCACCCGTTTCTGATACAAAGGTGTGGAGTTATCATGTTTTCTTACTCCTAGCTGCTTCTCCTGCAGTTCCACACTGCCAGAATTCCACTGAAGTGGAGGAAATGCGATGCCAAAGTCACATTCAAGGCTTCCTATCACAGTCAACAGAATGTTAGGTTTTGATATGCTAGAAATAAGTGTAACAAATGAATAAATAAATAAGAAAACCTTAACTGTAATAAACACCCAACTAATATGAGATAGAAGGGTATTGATGTGGGGGTTGGAGCAGAAGGCAGTTTTTTATGCGGAGGCTGAAAAATCTGTTTAGAGTATCTGCCAGCATGACATGAATCAAGAAAAGCTCAGAAGTGTTGCTGAAACCTTCACTTGCTAGTATTGGGCAGGAGGGAAGAGGCCACCACGTGTGGTGTGGGCTGACTTTTGCATTGTCACATCCAGGTATTTGTGCTGCAGGCTAGTGGTGGTGGCCTCGTGTGAATCTTTGTGCAGCACAAAGTGCTGTGCTGGCTTACAGCAGCTAGCATGGCTTTCAGTCCTTCAGTGGGATTTGGAGCTTGAGAGCCAGGGCTGCATGAAGAACTAAACCTGGTTTGACAGTGTAGGACTTAGTGGTACTTCTTCCTATGTCCTCATGCACCAAGGTAATGTGAGTGTCCTGTGCTCTGGAGCACTGCTTCCTTGCACACTAGGCACTGCATGCAGCCCTTTAAGTTTGAATAAAACAGTCCTTTGTATTAATAGTGCATCACAGTATTATTTTTTACATATACAAGTTGGTCATTCTTACATTTGGTGCTATATCCTCAGCAAAGCTGTTACTGCTTTAATATGCATGTTATGTAATGTTGTCAAAGAGGTGCTGTGGATTGAGGGGACTGGAATGCCTCTCTTGTAACTTCCTGCAGTTCTGCATGCTGTTTGCACTGTGGTGAGTTGTTTTCAAGTGCTTTGAATGGAAGCCTTCCTTTGGTCCTTTGAGCAAACGTAAAATGAGATTGTTGCTGTATACATTTACTGCAGTAAAAATGAAGTGAGGGATGCCTGATAGTTATAACCGTGGGCTGGTGCCAAGGAGAATGGTGGTTTTGGTTCTTTCCTGCAGCCTGACTTAGATGTTAGTGTCGTTTAAATGCTTTTAGAAAAGCAGTTTGATGTGTTCCATTCTTTTGGGTGTCAGCATGAGTTTTCTGTGGTCAAATGTCAAGAAACCCAACAGTTACAAGTGAAGCTGGGATGTGCAGGCGCTGTTGCTGTGACGCCTCGGGTTCAGGCTCTAATTCATAGCAATTGGAGCATCTAAGTTCTCATGGCTACTTCTGAAGAGATTCATTTGTTCACTGTACAAATGAGAAATCTTCCCTATGGAGGAGAAATCAGGAAGGCAAACAAATCTGTTCTCCAGCAGCTGCTAATTACGCTGCATAGCCATGGAGGAGCGGGTTGTCATGGGAAGGTGGGAAGGCTCTGGCTTATTAGTGCTGGTTTATTCAGTGTTTCATGTGGACTAGCAGGAGAGAGTGAAGTGTTCTTTAAGATGAAATTCAGCCTTTTAAAAATGAGCTTCAGCTCTGCTTGCTTATCCTCCCTCACAGCCCGGCTCATCAACCCAAATAATCAGCCTTCTGCAAACTAAAGTTTCGAAGGCTTTAAAGCAGCCCAAGGCCCCAGCATAGGCAGTGAGAAGAGCTGGATGTGTGCTGGGTGATAAGGTACTGCCTGCAGTGTGTCGGCTTGGAAAGTCATAAATTCAAAGTGTTTACAACAAAGTTACTTCTTAGTGAAGTCTTCATCTCAAACTTCAGAACAAACCACCAAAGTTCAGCGCCAGCTTCAAACCTCTTAGAGTTGAATTGTTAACATACTCTGATGGCTCAGGTAGGACAGATGCTGACTGTTACAGGATCTTTAATTGCTATTCTGTGTTGAATAATTGAGCCTTACTATCCAGGGAGCTCAGTTACCACGAGCAGTAGAGATGCAGAGGGTCTGGTTACTGCATGCAGGAGTGATGAGGTCTGCACTGGCCTGAAATCCAGCGTGTGTTGGCTTCAGAACTGCAAGAGGTTTCTTATCTGCAAGCTGAGAAAGGATTGGTAAAATGCCGTCAGCTGAACAAACTTATTCCACCTTCTCATCCAGCTGGCTGTACTCCAGAGAGCAGAAGTGGCAGTACATAATTAATTGCTGCTCCTCTGGGTGTCTCCAAGTCTGAGAATTTCCGGAGGAGAAGGGGGCGACGTTTACTATTTAATTTATTTCGTTATTTGTACTTCTGGGGTTGTTTTTTCACTTCCATAGTGTGTGCTGCTCAAGCTGAAGCTGGGAAGCTGAAGTGTCCCTGTTTTGCTGGTAGTGGGAGGAGGGTGATGGTTGTTGCACGGTTTTTTTTCACTAAAATACTATATCTCTTTCTTTTCATGTGTTGATTTCTTGGACCAGTTATTACAGTAAGTATTGTTTTTACTGTTGATCTGTGGAAGCACATGTAATGTCTGAAATGGAGCATTCTGGGTAGAAGAAGCTCTTCAGCTTGAGCTAAGGGCTTTTTAGCTTTTGTTGTACAATCATGTAGGTTAGACCCCCCTCCTTCCCAACTGTGGCACGTCCACAAACTCTTCATAACAGTGGACAGAGATCCTTCTTTACTACAACACATCTCAACTCTACACATGGGAACAGACCACTGCCCAAATAGACTGTTTAAAAAGAAGAGCTGGCTAGTGGCATTATGTCCAAGTAATCTGTCTTCTGAAGTTGATATTTCCTTTGTACATGCTGAGTGTTTCAGAGGCTTCTTTTTATTTCTAATCCCTTGAGGGAGGGTAGGGTTACTTTTGGAAGTCCTTTTCTGCTCATGGTGATTGGAGAAATGGAGAGTTTTTTTGCTTGCTTGTGCTTCTTGTCCCTTCCTTTCCCAGTGTGAAAAGCTCCCAACACATCAGTTTAATATTGAAGAATTGCATCCAAATATATACTCAGTGCTAGAGCAATACTGTATTTGAAAAGACAGCTTCTGCCTAGTTAGTGTTACCCCTTCCAAACTGTACTTAGAGTGGCAGAAATTCCCTTTTAAATAAAAGCTTTTAGTACATAGGGGGAAAACTCAAAACATTTCACTAAAACAATGGAACTTTAGCTTTTTTTTTCACTGAACAACTTGAGGTTTATTTGATCTTATGTCATTTGTTGGTCAAACAACTTTTCTAAAACCAAGATGTGCTTACAGCTAAATCTGATGTTCCCTAAGTCAAACTCCAGTCAAGTTCTAACATGTTGAGTTGATTTTCCTGCTGCTTACATAGCTAATAAGAAGACAAGTTATATATGCAGAGATAACAAGGAGCTTTGTTTTGGTGACAGAATGAATATATGAAGGATGACTTCCTGATCAAAATTGAAACCTGGCATAAATCAGATCTTGGAACGCAAGAAAAAGTAAGTACTTGTATCATGTATTTTATCCATGTCTAATATCACAGTGCTGCTTTCCTTGCTAGATTAGAGGCTTGCTGCATGGAAGCATGGAACTGGGTAGGAAGTGCATGTTGCACTAGCAAAGCAGAGACTCCCTCCTATATGCTAAGTTGTCCCCAAACACTTGTTCTGTGTGAACACCTTTGCTTCCTAACAAGGTATTGAGTGTTTACTGTGGTGTGCTCTCTGTATGTGAAAGGGGAGCACTTGATGTCTGCCTCTCCATCTGGTTTTTCTTGCCTCAGAATGGGAGTGTTCTGTCACTGAATCAATGACATCAGCCTCGTGCTTTCACTGTAGGTTCATACACTGGAGCCAGATGTATGGAAGAATGTAGAAGCTATTTACATAGATATTGCTGATCGATCTCAAGTACTTCCCAAGGTATGGTAGGTGGGTAAGAGCTCCCTGGTGTGGGAGGCCTTGTGCTAAAAGGGGGATAATGTACAAACTGTGTTCCAGGGGGTGGTTGCAGGTTACAGGACATATAAGAAAAAGGAAAGGGAAGGAAAGGCATTCCTTAAACATGTTAAAGCAAGCTAGAAGAAGAGCTGTTTTGAAAGCGCTGTATTATGTGTAGCTTTACAGCTCTGCAGCTGATTGCAGTGCTCGAACAAGAGAAAACAGCACTGCCTTTCCTATGCAGCATCTTGTTTAAACCATCTCTTCTTTGAAACTGACCTAAGGCTTCACACTGGTGTCCTGAAATTATACAGCTAATACTTTGTTCAAAGAATCACTGTGGATACTATAATAAGCTAAGGGATGTTTCTGTACTCTATGGAGGAAAACAGACAAAAAAAACCCAAACAACCAGCATGTGTAGGAATGGAATGCTATTTGAGGCTTCCCTAATTAGTATCTCTGAGTGCAGTTCAAATATGGCTAATGTAGCTGCTGACAAAGTTGCCCTTGGGTGTTAAAGCAGATCCAGTATTTTAGTTTTTCTTTCCAATAAAGATGAATTGGTAGCACACAAGTAGCATCTGATTTCCAGTAGCTTAGCCTGTTGTTAGGTGTATCTGCAAATACAAACTACTCTGAATTGCTGTCAGAGAGCAAACAAGAGTTTACCTGAAGCAGAAGACTCTTGAGGAAGATGCTACTGGTTCATCACTGCTCACAGTGAACAGATGATGCTTTGAGTTTGTTTCATTTCAGTTGAAATGGAGGTAGGAATAGGATACACGCCTCGGTCTTAATCCAGTGTGGATGAAGGGAATGCTGCAAAGCATTTGCTCTGCAATAGGAGGCATAACTAATGCCTCTTTCTTTTTGGTAGTGATGTGAGATCATCAAAGTCATGTGCTGTGAAAAATACTAGATACCACAGCTCCAGAGTGCATAACTATATTTTGCAGCGGTTGTGTTTAGCTTCCAAAGAAAAGCAATCACAGGAAACCTATCCTGTGAGTTTACTTATCTTCTGCTGGTGTTACTACAAAGGAGTTCTTATGAAGGTCATATTGGTTCAATACCACTTCTTCACATAAGTCTAGGGCACTGCACAAGAGGAAGAATTGTGTTTCCTTGAAGAGTGCCTGACCTAATGTTAAAGTCTGAAAACAGTAGCTCTCGAGAAAGCAGCTAGAAGTTAATCTTTGCCCACCTGAAAAATACATCCCGTGTGGCTGTGGGCAGGGTGATTTGTTTAACCTGGTGTGTCTGTCCAATAGGATTACAAGGCAGAGGAAGATCCAGCAAAATTTAAATCTGTCAAGACTGGACGTGGACCTCTGGGTCCCAACTGGAAGGTATGTTGTGCGTGACTTCAGGAACCACAGCAGTCTGCTTTTATCTATAGTGGGGGTTGGGGCCACAGATATGTTTGTCGTGTGTTTGATTTCGCTTGTGCAGAATGAAATGCTGACCTCAGCTGATAATCTGCTCTGAAGTTAGAGGAAATGGAAAAGATTGGTACAAATAGAGTAAGTTCTAAGAAATTGCCAGAGCTGTCTGCTCTTCAGCCCGAGAGTTCGCCCAGGAGAACTCAAGGATGAAATAGCTGAGTTATGAGCAGCAATGTTTAACCTTTCTCTTAAATTCCTGTAATCTGGAAACTCTATCTGGGCAAATATGATACCAGTATTTAAAAGGGGCTTTAGATGGGATCTGAGGAGCTACAGGTGTGCAAGCCTGATCTCTAGTATGCATGCAGAACAGAAGTTGGGATTGATATGATCTGCTTGGGAAGAATGTATATAGCTTCTGTGACAGAAAGTAGGAAAGTCTGCCTTACCAACCCTGTGCAGCTTTTTTTTAAGGCTTCATGTGTGGACGACCCAGCTGATGCAATCTGCGTAGGTTCCCAAAAAGTTTTGGAAAGGGACTTTGTCAAAAGACTTTTAAGGAAATGAAGTAGCCACATCATAATGGTGAAGATTTGTAAGTCACAAATTTAATAGAGAAAAAAATAGTGGACAGAGGAGAGGAAGTAATGGTCTCTTCTCAAAATGGAGGGAAGTCCACCTGTAGAGGTAAGTAGGGTTTATTTTCATCATGCTCCAAGGTACGCTGCAGAAGGGATGAGGAAAGAGTGACAAAACTGCTTGAGAAAAGACAGTCAAGGTGTAAGGTTGCAAGATGATTGTGAGGAATTGTAGGTTATGACTGAAGGAGCTGCTTTCCTGGATATACGTTTGACCTGAGTCCTGAATGACAGTCTTTGTATCTTTGCAGAAGGAGCTGGGGAAACAGACAGATTGTCCATACATGTGTGCTTACAAATTGGTAACAGTCAAGTTCAAGTGGTGGGGTCTACAAAATAAGATTGAGAACTTTATACAGAAGGTAAGTGAAGTGCTTTGTGCTGAAGAGAGATGTGGAAATTAGGTGTCTCATCTCCCATCTGCTTTAGCACCTCAGCTTGTTCTAATAGTGCAGTCTACCAGGAGATACTAGCTTGAAACCTGCGTGTCACCTCAGCAATATAGTGGAGGCTTTGCTTGATACGCTGCAATCAGTTGGATTAAATTTGCAGCTAATCCACAGGTAAGGTTAGTTGATAATTATGTGATTGTTTATTGAACTGTTTTGCTCACGGGCAAGACTTTGTTGTGAAATGGTTACAGCTTCAGTTATCTGACCTTAATCAGCTGAGGTTTTTTCTGGCAACTCATAGAGCTCTCAACATCTTTTTCCGTTACCGTTCTGCTGCTTGAAGAATCTGTGTTTAAAAAATAAGCAGATGGTTGGAAGCTTCATTAACTTAAAATATGAATAATTAGTATCCTGAAAAGAGCTTTTTCTGTAGAAGAGTTCGTAAGCCATGAACTGCAGCTAGAATGGTAGACCTTGGAATTGGAGGGTTATCCATATTCATGAAATGCCTGTGACTTCAGATCCTAGCAACTCCTTGGTAATTAATGCTGATAAACCACAGTACTGCTTCTGCAAAGGCAGGACTCCGTGCCATAACCTGAAGGGAACACTAAAGGGGAATGACCACACTGCTGCAGGATTTCAAGTATCAGTGACAAAAGCCCAGAACAAAGCATTCTTCAGTCCATTTCAAAGCAGTCGAGTTGGTTTTGATCAATTTATCAAATGTGAAAAATTGGTAAAACTGAAGTGTCCTTCCCTAATGAGAGCTTTCCAAGAGCCATCATATAACCTTGTCTAGCAGTGGTCCTGCCTAACTGATCTCCTGTAAAATGCCAATTAATTGCTCCTAACTTGGAGCAGCTTGTACACATCAGTTACTTCTGCTGAAAGGGTTTCAGCTGTGGAAAACATTTTTTTTAGGGGGGCTTGGGGGCCACTGCAAAGCAGAAAAGCAAGGTAGGGGCATGCCAACCCTTTGTACTTGCTGACCTCTATTTTTTAGCAAGTCAAGAATTACTTTTATTCTGTTTCCCCTTTTTATGCTCCTTCAGGCCAACTATCTTGTTCTGAGTAAGCCAAGCCTGGAGTGCTTTATTCAGTCAAAACAATGCCATCAAATCAAAGGAAACGAGTAAAGCATTCACTAATGTTTTCAAGGCACTGTGTAGGCTGCTGCCTAGGCTTGAAAAAAAGTGCATTTCTATGTGGGATTCAAGGCTCTAGATATTCTGTTTAAAACAAATAAAACTGAGCTAGCACCAGTCTCCAGTTTTGCTGGCTATGTAGAAAGGTAGGTTAGGCAGCTGGTTCTTCAGTGTACGCGTCTCTGAAAGTTGAGATCTAGGTAGATCCGTACTAATTGCCCTATGAATAAGCTTGCTCGTGTGTTTTATTCCTCCTCCTTTTGCAGCAAGAAAAGCGTCTCTTCACAAACTTCCATCGGCAGCTCTTTTGCTGGCTTGATAAGTGGGTTGATCTGACTATGGAGGACATCCGTAGGATGGAGGATGAGACCAAGAGACAGCTGGATGAGGTCAGTGGAAAAGCAGGGCACGTGGGGGTTGTGTGAGGAACTGCTGCTATCCAGTACAGAGGAAAGACTGCTGTATTGTCATAGCACAGTGTGTATTGTCCTCCTGTTATTTAGGTCATGCTTCTTGTGGTTTGAATGATTGGCTATGACTCAGTTGTGCTGGCATCTCCTTCTAATCATTAGGGACTTCTCAACTTGTTGTTGAGGCAATAAACACAGTGACCCACAGGTAATGAGGGTATGAGTGCCAATGATTTATTTATCACTTTAATACTTTCTTTTAGCATTTGCCTAAATCTGAATGGATGTGTTTGTCCTAGATTCCAAAAACAAGTTCACTAAAAGCATTTTTAGCTCTAAGTATTCTAAGCAGGTAGTGGGGGTGTATCACTGGTTCCTTCCTATGAGAAACACAAATTGGATTCTAATGAGTACATGCATTGGTTCCATGATTTGTCCTGCACTGCCCCATTCCCTTCCTTCACACCTCAGGGTATTTCAGTGTCGTTTCACATTCATTCTTCCCTTTGGATGGTGGTTCCTGAACCCTAACAGACCTGCAGCTTAACCAGAAGTGGTTCCTGGATGTGCATCGTCACAAAAACTGTTTTGTGATGCTATGATATTAATAGTCTTACGTAAAGGAGGGATGCTTAACTTGTTCCACACCAATAAATTTAGAGATTGCATCATGTGAGAATGAATACTTGAATATTTTTCCCTCTTTCAGATGAGAGAAAAAGATCCAGTGAAAGGAATGACAGCTGCAGATGACTAACATGACTTCTTCCTTGTGCACTGTAGGTATCAAGAGAGTTTGACAGAACTCTTGTTTTCTTTCAGAATTATTCTGAAGGAATCTTCTAAAGAAATATTTGGGTGAAAAGTGTAAGAAAAACGTTCTGGACCATTCTGTAGATCTTATTGATGTTCTTATTTCTGTAATACACATTTCCATGACTTGAAGCATAAGTTGTGCCTGCAAAAACTTGGAATGCACTTAGGAACTGCAAATCCCTTGTAAATATGTTCAGAACGTATATATCTGGCATTGCTTCTTCATAATGTTTAGAAATGGACCAAGGCTTAGGGCAACCACTTGTGTGTCACAGGGGAAGAAGCAGCAATGACAGTGTTCATTTTTTTTTACTGATTTTTTTCATATATTTCATTATGAATATGCTGGGAGAGACAGGACTGTTATACTGGATTTGTATTTGCTGGCCCAATTGCTAGTCGGCATTGTAAGCATCGTGCTGGGTTATAACTCATAAACAGTGCAGAGAATGTTGAACCTTATTCTGCTAGGGCACAGAACTGGTGACAGTGACTCACATTGCCTTCTGAAGATTCAGTCTCCCTCTCCATGTGGAAAACTTGACTTCCAAAGTAGCTCTAAAATGTTTTCCTGTTGTCTCTTTACTTCAGTTTGCAAGACAGTCATCAGGAAGGCCTGGGGAATCCACACTCTTTGGCTGACGGACCATCTCTGGATCAAGCCTTTCTATATCCAATCGGCAGGCGATTTTAAATCTCCCATAGCTAATTCTAGATGCCCTTTAATATTGTGAGCAAATAGACCGTCTGGTACCAAGCACTCCAATGTTAGCACGTGTATGAAGGAGGTAGCTCCTTGGAGACGTGTGACTTAGAGATCGCTGTATTTACAACTCCTCCCTCCTTTTTTTCATTGTGTTCAGACCAATTTCCATGTGGCCCTGTTTGATTTCCAAGTGACATTTTTAGCTAAAATAGTCTTGTGATGTGGTGACTTAGATTTTTTTTTTTTTTAATTATTATTTTTTTCCAACTGGGATAAACTGCCACCTGTGTTCCTGCCCAGCCCTTCACCATTCTTTGAATGTCTGTTTGGAGAGGGAAGCTGTCAGCATTTTAGAGTGCAAAACTATTCCATAAAATGATACACTCTAACCCTTGCTCCCAGGGTAGCGAATTTAATGGCATGTGATCTGAATACATAATCAGGAGTAGCCAGATACAGTTCTTGGTCTGTGGTGAATATATCATGATATGTGGCTTCTGCACGGCATTACTTTGTTCTGTCTTAGCACACAAGAATTCAAGACTGATTAGAAGCTGCGCTCAGCATTTCCGTGCTAGGGCCTTCAGCAGGTGACTGTTGAGCTTCAGTGTAGTGATATGTGGTCTCTCTGGCCCTGTAGCTCTGTTGTCCTTCAGCTGTGTGTGGCAGTCTTACAGAATAATTACAGAAAGTTGCCTGACATATGTTGCAACTTCCTGTTTTGTTCTTTACTTAAGATTTCTTGTAACTTAAAAACCTTAAATTATTTTGACTAATAATAGTGTGATTCTCCCTGGATAAATAGTAATGTAGCAAAAAGCTGATGTACAAGTAAAGTTGTGGCATCTGAATGCATTCAGGTGCCTGGATCAGTGGTTCTGCTCAGCAATAATACTCTTCCCGTTGCAGGACAGACTAAAGCATCTCCCTTCATGCTGTAGAAAAGCAACTTAGGAGAGACCTGCAGTTGTTTTCCAAGTTATCTGTCAGTTGTTATAAATTGCAAAGGATACTGCTAACTGATGTGAAGAGCTCTGGGTATTCAGTGAACTCAAATACTTACTGTAACTATCTGTATGTTGATATCAGCTTTAGACAATCAAATAAGCAGAACAGAATCAAAGAAATGCTGCTTTATTAAATACATATGAGAAAACATGAATTTCCTTGCTTATGTGTGAGGCCCAATATTTGGTTTTATTTATTCCCAAGAGTAGCTTTATCTTCCACTTCTGTATTTGTTGGCACTGACAGGGAATCCAGAATGCCAAACACAGGTAGAAGTACTGCCTCTCTTGAGAGGTCTGTTTGGCACTCTGCAGTACATCCAGCTCCTTCAGCCTTCATGTCCCTGCAAGCAGGAGCTCCTGCAATGACCCAGGGCTGTGCTGAGCAGGGATGTGCCAGGATCTGGCCTGTTTTTGGTGCGAGGGAAGATGGTGCATGCTCTGGAGGGAGAGGATGGCTTCTGGTTTCTGGGGAGGGGGCAGTTTATCCCTTTATTTTTAGTTTGTTATTTTGCCTTACTCATGTCTAAGTGCAATAAGCTCTGAATTGTACCAGTAACTCTGGCAGGCTCTTCTCAGTGACCTCACATGGCTTTGCGGGGTGGGGAGGGGTGAGGGATTTTTAGCAATGTCACCAGGCAGAACTGAAATTTATTGTAAAATAGATGAAGATACTAAATTTTAATCCGTAAGGCTATTTGGGACCAGGATGTTTCATGACATCTCCTATAGCTGTTCCAGAAGTATTCCAGGACTGTAGGCCCTGCTTTAAAGTTTCTTCAGCTTAAAATATTTTTAACCAAGAATTTCTGCACTGGCTTTGTTATGTCTGTCAGTTACGTGCTGAGGGATCCTTACACTTGAGGACAACCCGAGAATACACAGCACACTTGTTCTTTAAATTTGTGTTACCCAAGAGGCTTTCCATCTGATGCCACTAATCGCCGTGGAAGCAGATTGTAACATTCCACCCTGCAATCCTTTTTTGATCCTCTGATTTTATTGTAAGAGCTTTTACACAAAGCTTTCCTGATTAGTGGCAAAACTGGGAAAAAATGCAGAAACTCCGACCTGACTCTTCCTGTCACACTTCTCCTCTTTTGCTTTTTTCCTTCCAATTTAATCCCAAGTGCAAGCATCCCTCAGCCTGGGGACAGACAAATCCTGTAAGGACCTTCCACTCTCAATGCTTGGGCCCCACGGGCGAGCAGAGCGAAGGTGCCGCAGCGTTGTGGTTGCTGTACCTGTGATGGGTTTTGAACAGGCCCCCCAAACCCGCCGTGTCCCCGAGGTGTATCACTGGGCTGCTGCTCTGCTTTGGGGCCGTGGTTGTGCTGTGCCCCGATCCCTGCTGCATGGGGTCGGGCTGGGGCAGGAATCTCGCTGCAGCCTGGGTCTGGCCGGTGCGCCAGCGGTGCCCGTTGCCCCCCACGCTGCACCCCCTCTGGGTTCATCCCCGCTGGGCCTCCCCGCCACGTTCTGATCGGTTCATTGTGCTCTTTCCTTTGGCAACACACACTTCGTAGAAATGGGTTAGATTATCTCGTTGTTTCTTTCAATGTGAGTTTGTGCCTTTTTTGTCTCCTAATCTTCCAATACAGGCATATTGGAAACGAAATCTAATAAAAATACTAGACAGAGCTTTCCGCCTCCGCACTCTTTTCTTCTGGGGGCTGCGGGGCGGGGGGCGGCTGCAGCGCGTTCCCTCGTTGCAAAGCGCCCACAAAGCTGCGAAGCGCCGCCCGCGCTGCGGCGGTCCTCCCGCCCGCGTGGGGGCGCTCCTTAGGGCTGCGGCGCTACCCGGGCCCCGCCCTTCCCCGTCACGCGGGCCAATGAGAGCCGGGAGGAGCGCTGAAGCAGCGGGGCGGTGGCGTCGGCCCCGCGCTGGGCCGGGGGAGGATGGTAGCTTCCCGGTGCCCCTCGGAGCGCTTCCCGACCGGATCCCTGGCGGCGGCGGGCATGGAATCGGTGCAGCATTCTTCGGCGCAGCGAGACGCTGTGAGAGAACTGAGGTGAGCGCTTTGGGTGGGGGCACGTCTGTGCTGCGAGGCGCGGGGTCTGAGTGCGGCTTTTCGGGGGGAGAAAAGTAGTTAAGTCTTTACTTAATTACCTCCGAATTAGCGAATTGTGCTTCTTAACAGAGAGTTACAGGACTTGGCGGGGTTATGCGGTCACATGAAATACAGCAGAAAAGCTGATTTTCTGATTTGAAAGCGTTGGGGATGGAGCGGGCTGAGGGGGGGGCGGTGAGCAGTGGGGGTCCGGGGCAGCTCGGCGGGAAGGCGGCGCCTCAGGAGTGCGGGGTTCCCCTCTGTGAGAGAAGGGCTGAGGAGAGCTTTGCCTTTCGCTGTTGCCTTGTTAGTGACTTGTGGTGGCTGCGGTGTCTTGCCCGGTGCTGTGGTGGCTAAAGAGAGGTTCTGCTGAAAGGGTATTTGAGTGGCTGCGTGTGACAGGAACAATAATGTATATATTAAAAAACAGATGAAAGAAACAATCCTGCAACCGTTTACTCAGAGATGTTAAAACTTCCTAGCATAGCATTGTAAACATTATGACTAAAAAAAGCTCTGCTGTTTGATCGTTGTAGGAGTTGGGGAATGCTGCGTGCTGCCTTTGCTCCTTGCTCGTGCTCAGGGCTGTGCCGGGACTGCACCCTGAGCAGCACCGAGATCTCACGGGGCTTTGGGTGCTGCTTTCCCTGTGGGAAGGTCCACGTGTGCTGTGCAGGGACAGCTGGTACTGCTCACACAGCGGGTAGCCCTGGGAATGCTCACGGTTATTTGCCTTGCAGAGGTGCATGCATTCCTAACTATATGTTTTTCCTGCGTGCATAGTCATGACCTACAATGAAACTGAGTTTTCATTTAAGGATGTACTTGAAACTTTTACCTTAGTCTTTCTCATGTTCTTTAGTGGTTTTAAGCTCAAGGAGGGAAGATTTAGATTGGATGTTGGGGGAAGTTATCCACAGATGGAGTGGTGAGGTGCTGGAACAGGTGCCCAGAGAGGCCATGGATGCCCCCATCCCTGGAGGTGTTCAAGACCAGCTTGGATGGAGCCCTGGGCAGCCTGCACTGGTACCAGATCTGGAGGATGGTGGCCCTGCCTGTGGCAGGGGGTTAGAACTTGATGATCCTTGGGGTCCCTTCCAACACAAGCCATTCTGTGGTTCTGTGATTCTTATTCCCAGTGTGGATGCTGGACATTTTGAATTGAATTTCCATCTATAATGACTTGTGGCTTTAATGTTAATTCAGTTTTGTTTCCTCATATAATAGTCTGAAGAAATTAATTGACAGAATTCCCCAGTGGTGCGTCTCTTTGACAGCAGGATGAGGTCTGCAGCATACTGACCTTTTTTCCCGAGAGGAATTTGTTCTAGAATAGCTTTTGGCTGACTGCAGCATATAAAGAGAAACTGCTGTTGAGAGGAATTGTGGATCATTGGCTCAGTGAGGGGTGCGAGGCCGCTTTCAGCTCTTCCACATACGCTGTGTGTCACCTCGAGCGGGAAGTCGACTGGGACATAAAAATACTGCTCTAATAAGGGGTGTCATAGTGGGATTCATTATTTAACCTTCGAGCAGTGTTTGTAGGGTCCTTTAAGGCAGATGGAAAACATCTTAGCATATATATATATTTAAAGTTGATTTATAACAAAACTGATGGTAAAGTTTCCTTTTTAAAAGCTCTGATAATAGAAATTACCATCTTATTGAAATATATACAGAGTACTCATGTTTTTGGTGGCAGTTGAGAGGAGCAGCAGGTTTGCTTACTTTTGGTTGGAAGTGTGTGCTTGATACTGGGAAGCTGGAGATTATGTTTGTTCTAACCTGCGGGCGAAGGCACGTGATTGATTCAAACCAACAATAAGTTCTTTTAAATCTTGAGCTTATAGAATTAACCACATTAAATCTATTAGGAGGAAACAATTCGGTGTGTGAGGTAGGATGTGGCTGCAGCTTTTGTAACAAGCTGTTGAGTGTGGTGATAACGCTACAGTGCCACACCTGCATTTCTCCTTCTGCATTAGAAGAATGCTGAATTTCACACGAGTGAAAACTTGACCTGAAAGACCCTCAGCATCCTGTTTCCTTTATAGTGAGGATCTGAATGGGCTAGACCTTCAGAGCTCAGTTACTTTCTACTGAGCAAATGGCATCCTTGGGTAGCGAAGATGCATTTCAGGACTCAGCAGCCCTTTCCCTGCATGATCTAGAAAGCCTGCATGCCTTCCGCAGCCGCTCCGCGAGTGTCAGCAGCGCGGGGTCCAGCGGCCGCCCGCAGCTCCGGCAGCGCGTAGCCCAGCTGATGGCTTGTGTAGAGGACATCAGCTCCGATGATGAGATTCACGAAGAGGTGTCTCGCACTCTAGATGAAGCTTTCCTTATCTGGGGGAAAAAAATGAAGGACAAGTGGCGAGAATTCAGGTTACGTTCCCTCGAGTTGGTTGTCTTGGTGCTTTATGCTTTGCGTTGGTTTGAATGCTAGTTAATGAATACATTTCTTCTCTATCAGTAGAGATTCTGTGGGGAAATCAGCTGTTCTAAGGACCTGTTTGCATTTCAGTTTTAGCATTGGTTTTCTGTGATGTTGTTTGTTTGTAGACTACATTTAGTGACCTGGAATGTGGGCACAGCTTCTCCACCTCCTGATGTCACCAGTTTGCTTCAGCTCGATTCACTGAGCCCCGCTATGGATATGTATGTTATAGGGTAAGTAAATGCTGAAGAACTGACATTGTGAGTTCACTGCAAAATTGAGTCTCCGCGGTACAGTCACTGACTTAGAGGAGAGGTGCTTTATACCAAGAGAATCTTCTCTCCTTTCTGTTGTTTCATGACAGAATATAGACTAACTCTTTTTTAAACACATCAAATATTGCTGTTTTCTTTGTTGGCACCAGGAGTACATTCATTTTGATACGCATGTTATCCAAAATTCAGCATGTAAAGAAGTCAGTGCAGAAAGATTAATCTTGATGTATTCAGCTTACAGGAAGTGAACTCGAGAATCACAAATTTTCTGTCTGACTTGGCATTTGATGATCCATGGAGCATTTTCTTCATGTCTGTGCTGTCCCCATTGGGATATATCAAGGTAATTGTTTACGTCTCTTAACTGTCGCGGCACTGAAAGGAAATGTTCTCCCTGGTTTTATTTATCTGTTTTTTCCTCCAACTCATTCTTAGCCATAAAAAATAAGCTGATGGTGTCGTTGCAGGCATCACTCATATCTAGGTGCATGAATGTTAGAAATGTTTCTCTGACAAACTCGTGTTTTCCTGGTTTACTGATGAAGGCATTTAAAAAGGTCTCTATTAGCAACAATCACGTCTCTAATTTTAGCAGCGAAAATTGGACTTAGTTTTTCGTTTCTCATTTGGAACAGTTGGGCAGCTTTGATGCTTTGCAGGTCAGCTGTTCAAATACACTGGCAATGTCCAGTCTAATTGCTGTAGAAGCATGTGATGAGTAGAAAAACACTGTCATAATGAGAATACATTCTCAAGGGGCAGAGAAGTGAAGATTACTTACAATCAAATGAATTGTAAACTTATAATCCACAGCATATTTCTTGTGGCCACAATATCTCTGTCTCTCTCTTATCTGTAGAAGTTCTGTGCAATACTGGGGAGGTGTGTTGTGATGCTTCTAATGTAGTCTGCTTAGTAGCTGCTTTCACTGTAAGTATCCCAAGCAGTGGCAGTGATTTGCATTAAGATTGGTAAGGTTTCTTTTTCTTTTTTCCCCAGCCTGTTTGCAGGTGAAAATTGATTGCGTATCTGTAGGAACGGGATTTTAACAAGTATATGGGTTATTGTGAAGGCTTTACTTCAACTGATGATCCAGAATATCATATGGTAGTTTAAATAGCAGGGTTTTGTGGTAAAACACGGGGCATAAGATCAGCTAAAGTGCTGGTGTTTCAGCTATGTGAACAGTAAGTGTAGGAGGATGTCCTGAATATCTCTAATAAATAGAGATCAAAACCCTTTGAATGGTTTACTGGTTTTCTAAATCAAGCATTATTTTAGGGTGATTTTGCTGAGATTATTATAATATCTGCATGCTAATCAGACTCAGTGGTTATTCAAATCTTTTAACTGTAATTAAACAAAACAAAGGACCCATTGGGAGTTATAAAAAGAAAAGAAAGCATAGCTCATTGTAGCACAAGCCACTGCTGATAACCTTTCCAAAGCTGGCTGCAGGCTGACGTTAGGGCCCTGAGTTCAGCTGAAAAGAATTCCCAGTGGCATGCGTGGTTGGTTTTGAATTCTGATTTGTGAATGCAGCACTTTGGACACACTAATGCTGCCACCTAATGGCTTTCAGCAGGACAGGATTAGCCCTAATAATGAAGGTGAGCTAGGTCATGGACATGGACATGGCTCCCATGGTACTGGCAGGCCAGTTCAAAACCAAGCAGGCGGTTAGGAGAGCTTATGCTGGGGCTCGTCTGGAAGCGGGCTGATTTAGAGAGGAATGGTTACCTGTTTTGTAATGGTCTGTTGGTCCTGAGGGGTGTTAGGGGGCAAATATAGCAAATAGACACTGAGCTTTGGAAAACAGAAGGAGCTGAGCTTGTGGACAAGATCTCTCCTTTAAAGGGGCTGAAAGATTTCATATCTCGTGTACATAGTTATGTAAAGGAGAAGAATGGTTATACCCTATGTCTGATTGGATACAAATAGTCTTGCTACCTAGTAACTGTGATTCATCATTTCAGTATTGTATGGTTAGTATTTCGTTGGGTTCAAGGACAATGCAAATGGTAGCATGTATTCAGAAATCACTGAGCAGCATGGATGAGGAGGCAAAGAATGAAGGAACTCTGCAGTAAACTTTAGGTCCAGTTGGTGCACTGCTCCTAAGGTTCTGCTGTCAGTCTTAAGATCAGTTTTTTTGTAATGTAATCCTTCTCTAACAATACAAAATTGAACTGCAATTAATATATTTCAGTGCCATTAGTTTCAATTGTATTGTTATCATTGAAGCAAATACTTAAACTGAGTTCTGTGTCTCCTGCCAGGAATATCATAAGGTTGAAGTTAATAAATTTTTAACTATCGGCTCCATTAGACTGCCTTCACCAAAAAACACAGAGCAAACAAACAAAAAAGGCAACCGCACCATTGGTTTAAAGCTGGAATAACAGCTTAGCTGCTAGTTGAGCATCTTTGCTTTGGAAGTGTTCAGTGAATTGTTTTCTTCAGACCATTGCAGCAAGATTTAGCGCTCCTTACAGCTCGCTGTTGTCGTGGATGCCTAGAAGCAGCTGCCAGGCCTTCTGGGTATCTTAATGGCATTTAACAACTTTCTTCTCCTGCAGGACTTGCAGGTGTGCACTGTTAAGGTCATGGGTGAAAAGAGAAGGATTTGTTTGTGTTGATGAAAGGGATGATAAAGGAGGGAGACGGGAGGTGGTGGGGCAGTCTTTAGGAATGTATGGGCAAATCATGGTTTGAGTTCAACTTCAGATTTGCAATATAACACAATAAGGTTAACTGAGAGATTCGTCAGAAGTTGTTTATGACAATCTACCACATCTACCATAAGAATGTATGCTACCCAGCAGTGAAATGCATCTGCATGTACAGCATCACAGTGCCACGGCCAGGCTTGGCGCAAGGACCGAGTGACTTCTGCTCTGGTGTGCTTTACCTAACAGCTCCTGTGGAGTACATGCAAGGAATTTCACATAGCTCTCTGGAGATGAATGACCACTTTGTATCTTCCGCAGCTCTCCTCCGTCCGCATGCAGGGATTGCTGCTGCTGATCTTTGTGAAACACGCCCATCTTCCTTTCATACGGGATGTTCATACCCACTACACACGCACGGGCCTGTATGGATACTGGGTAAAGAAATATTCAGTATTTAGTTTCACTGCTTACTTGTGCTTATGGTGCTTCGTACCTCTGAATGGTTTGGTGGTTTGAACCTGACACAGACCATAATATTTCGCCAGTTTATTACTGATATGCAACAACTTATGTAGCAAGAAATTGTATTCATTTAAATCAAAATAGCAGGGTTTGATATTTTATACGTGGCGTTAACAGCTGTGTTTGCAGGTGGTGACTGTAGTTTTGGACAGCATTGTTCATCTTCTGTGTTCCAGGGGAACAAAGGAGGAGTCACCATTCGGATGTCCCTCTATGGCCATACGGTTTGTTTCATAAACTGCCATCTGCCAGCACACATGGAGAACACGGAGCAGCGGCTGGACGACTTCGAAAAAATCCTGGAAATGCAGTTTGAAGAAGAGAATATTCCAAGTACTTTGGATCATGAGTGAGTCGTTCTGACAGCATTCTGTCTGTGTTGTATTCATCTCTTAAAAGTGCTACCTAATAGCAGTTTAATTGTTAATGAGTTCATTAAAATTAGGTAAAAATGCATGAAACGTGAGTTTAGAGATCATTCGTTTTCCTCTCCTAGTGTGAGTGTTTGATAATTCTGTTCCATTTTCTTGATGGTGCCCATGGGTAGGTATCATAACACCTCGTGTCATCGTGTAGGAAGAAAGTACAAATGTTACATTTAAGTTTTGTTTCTGTGATATCAAATGTGGAACACCAGCCCCTGGGTAAAACAACAGCAGTGGGCATTTCCTGAGAGCTCTTTGTTTATTTGGATAGACACCTTTCCTGTTGTCTGAAGCATTGCTGATGGTGCACTGCAGTGCTACGTAATAACTGCTTTCGTTCCTAGTAGCTACAGAACACCTGGTTTGTGCCCCTGCTTTCCCAAGCTGCTCTAGATTAACATTACCAAGGACTGAATAGGTCACGAGTTTTGTTACTTATTTTACTTACTGTGAAAATTGAATTCTAAATCTGTTTCTAATAGATATGTAAGTCATTAGGGTGCTTGGGATAAATTAATGCATGGGCAGTAATGAGCAAGCAGCAGGAATGCAAAGGGCTTAATTGACTGTTTCAATTCCTTTGAGTTTCTTGTAGAGCAGGCTGCGCCTCTGTAAGCTTATCTATAACTTAATGTTTGTGTTTGTGCTGTTCAGATTAAGTAATCTAAGTGATTAGAGCACCTAATTAGCATTGTGGTTTATGTCCTATGGAATCCTTCCCTTATGAGTTAATGAATTCCCACAAATCCTCTGTGGTTGTTTGGCTGCTCAGTGTTCTCTTCTGGTTTGGAGACCTCAACTTCCGGATCGCAGATTATGGCATTCATTTTGTCCGGGAGTCGATAAACAACAGGCGATACAATCTGCTGTGGGACAAGGACCAGGTATGCTGTCCTAACTGGTGTGCTTTTATTACTGTGGTTAGATGGAGACAAATACAATGCAGTAATTAACGTTGGCTCTCGAGTTTCTAATTTCTATTTAAAAAGACAAATTCTGAGTAGTCGTGAAGTGGAACAGTTCATTCTCAGTCATAAGCCTCAATTAACTGCAAACTTTTTGTGTTTTTAATTTCCTACTCCTAATTTCCTGCTTGGCTGAGGCTTTTTCTTATCTTCATGGCCCGTGAATTGTTCTTCACATTGACTTCTCCTGTCTTCTGCTCCCAAGAATTATCTTGAAGAGGCTCTTATTCTGGAATGAATTGAAACTCAAACAGATCGTGTCAAGAGTTCTGGCAGCAACAAACTGACACTTCTCAATTTACTTTTCCAAATGTGTTGTACTGACTGAGATGTTCAGTTCTGGCAAAATGCTTTCTCGGGTCCTTTTCAAATAACCTTTTGGGCTCTGATTTTTATTCATCACTTTAAAATTCTATTTCTGCAGTTAAATATGGCAAAAAAGAAGGAAGCGTTTCTCCAGGAATTCAGTGAGGGTCCTCTGCAGTTTAAACCCACCTACAAGTTTGACCTTCATTCGGATGTGTATGATACAAGGTAAGAGCACACAAAGGTGTGTTCAGGCATGGAGTGTTAGAATGAATAAGGTGCTTCAGCTGTGATAACCGTGCTAAGCAAGCCTGAATTTCCTGAGTATGCAGATTACCTGGAGGTATTGAGCTTTTTGTTTGGCTCATTCAGTGGGCAAATGTGAAATGTTTCTAAGAAGCCCAGATCTGCTCATCACATAAGGGAAGCAGGAGTGAATTCTTTTTGGAAAGACTAGATTAACAGGGCAAACTAGTACTCGGTTCTGCAGTTTTTGTTTGTTTTCTTGAATGTTAAAAGCACCCTTTGGTTGTCAAAAAATAAGCAAAAGGGAAGAAGAATAATCTGCAGTTTTTCTTTTCCTTCCCTGCTGAAGCATTTCACTTGTTACTGCTGGCATTTGAACGTAAATGCAAGTGTGTCTTTATAAATAACTCTGAGTTGTGAAATGGAGCATTTTAAGTTTCCATAGTGCTTGGTACTTATGTTTGTTGTTAAATATTAGCCTTGTGTTTCAACAGAAGGACAAGTTCCTGTCCAAACAGAGCTTTTTTTGTACTGACATATTTCTTTATTTCCAGAGAGCAGAAGTCCCTGTTTTGGTTTAAGTAAGAAGATAACCTTCTGGATTTCATAGATTTGTAAATATTTCAGAATCAAAGCAATGCTCCTTCTGAGCTTTTGATTTGATTTTTATGAAATATTTGAAAATCAGATGACAGCTGATTTTCTGCAGGGATTTTCTGAACCTGTCTGAGAGCCGGAGCGTTGTCTGCTCTGCTGCTGTGTAGCCTTGGGAATTCATTCACTTGGACCCCAAGGCACGTTGTGAAGAGAGATAATGGAACCAGAAGTAAATTCAGTCAACAAAAAATAGGCATAGAAATCCAAACCTCGAAATTCTAAGGCTGATTCACAGGCAGATAGCCTGTGTTGGTTTATTGGAGGAGGAAGAAGAATGCTTCTGCATACCGTGTGCGTTCTGTTGCTAGCAGAGGAGTTCTGGTTGGGTGGAGAGGTGGTCAGTAAACCTCCAGGCACTCGTCTCTTTTAAGCATCATTGAAGCACACAGCATTTTGTTATCTTCCATACTTTTTCAGTGTGGATGCTGAGTTTTTCTTTCCCACCTGACGTGCCATTTTCTCTAACACAGTGAGTCAACTTGAGCTGTTCTGGTATTGCACAGCAGAGCAGACATTCGGCATCTCATAAAGATTTCTGTCGGTTTATGTAATTACTGGAGTGACTGGGTAAGCCCCTCAGTCATTTAAGATCTTATCACCTTTCTAAAGGTGAGTCAGACTTCTTATGTGAGAAGAGGTTTGAAAAAAAAGTGTTGAATATTGAACCAAATGGTATTTCCACTTTATGATGATTCTGATATTTGAAGATATTAAACTGACAGTTGTCCTTACACATCCTGCTCATTAACTCTTATAATTCAATCCAGTCCATTCTAATTCCTCTTCCATAGGGTATGATCTTTTCTCCATTTCAATTTGAAGTGATACATCCATACAGAGAGTTGCTGTTAAGTCTTCCACTACAGAGAGAACCACGAAAGGCTCATGTCTTCTTTGTTACTGATATGGTATAAAAGGAAACTCTGAATTATGATTGCAGTTTGATGTATATTACAGTTAAAGACACAATTTTATTAGTTATGGGATTTTTCCAGCCTCTTGTAATGGGACAGCAGTAGCTTGGAGACTTGAAATACGGTCTGGTACAGGTTAGAGGAACTTCAATACTGCAGTGCCATGTGCAATTAATGTCAGGTACCTGAAATTTGTCCAGTTCTGGGTGTTAAGTTGTTCTCAAAAAGTCTGAATAATTTCAAATATAATTCAGGCTTTTCCTACCCCTTTAAAGTTATGCCCTTTTCTTCAGAATGGCTGTACAGCTGAACCTCAGGGCAGTCACTGTATCAGCTCAGTGTTCTTGCATGTTCTCAGGGAGTCTCTGAGGAGAAAGTATCATTTCCTGTATGACGCTGACTAACCCGTTGGAATGCACTTCTCCCCTTCATTTTACTCTCTCGTAATCCTGTGAAACTTACCTCCTGTACGTGGAGCTGCATTCAAATTAAAGAACTGTTAGTTGTAAAGCATGTTGAACAGAGCTGTAAAATGAAGCCTGGATATGATTGCCTTCTTGTATTAATACTCATCTGACAGTCTTTCCAACTACGAGTAGATTTAGCTTTTGGCAGCTGATTTTTCTTCTCATTTCACTTTTGTACTCTCATTTCTGCAGTGAGAAGAAAAGGAAGCCAGCATGGACTGATAGAATTCTTTGGAGAGTGAAAAGTCTCTGCCAGCATGCATCCAAAGAAGATGACTTCTCTGAAGAAGAACAGACCATTTCTGTTACATTGAATAACTATATCAGTCACATGAGCTATGGCATCAGCGATCACAAACCTGTTACAGGAACTTTTGGGCTTGAGGTGCTGTCCCTTTGTTTTGTTTTTAAAAAGCAGAAGTTTTCTGCCATTGAAGTGAAGGCAGCAAATTGCTATCAGGCTATTCCTGTTCAGTTTAGAGTGCCACAGCAGATGTGGCAGAGAATAACTTGAAAGGAATGACTGAAAAGCAAACAGGCTTGGCTGACTGTAAATTTGGTTTTCTTGTCTAGCTGAAGCCTCTTCTGTCAGATCCTTTGGTCACGCTGAGTCCTGAGGGTGAGTGGAGTGCAGAACACGATGTTCTCCTCAGCTATTCTGCAGTGCCTGGATTCCCCAGCAGTGCTTGGGACTGGATTGGACTCTTCAAGGTAATGTTACAGCATCGTGACTCTTTAATGAAGATGGTGACTATGACTGGAGAAAGTAGTTGATACCAGCTTTTGGCACGGGACGTTGTGGAAAACTCAAAATAATGGTCATGTGTCCTCGATTGCTGGTAGTTCTGTAAGCCAGAGCTTGGTTGCCTGGCGAGATGAATGTGGACTTTTTCCCACTCTTTAAATTATCTGCTAAGATAACACAGTGTTTTGATTAAGTAATGGTTGACAAAAGCTGTCAAAAAGAATTGCCCTCTCCTAATGCCTGAAGTTTAAAGGATTTCTACAGGAGAGAAGGAAGAGTCAGTGAAGGTGTGAGAACAGACAGCTCACTTCTTTTCATAAACTAAAGACATCTGCGTACCCCAAGATGTTTTGGTCCTAAAAGTGAAGTGTTTTAACTGCTCCAGTGAAGTAATAAACGTGCATCTTGCATCTCTGAGTTTTCCATGCAGTCCGTGTTCTGTTTCCTTCAGAAGGCTGATGGTTTGTGTCTACCTTCACAGGTGACTTTCAGGCACGCGAATGACTACGTTACTTATGCTTGGGTAGAAGATGATGAAATCTCTTCTAATGAAGACAGTAAACAAGTAATTACATCTCCTTCTAATGCAGTTCCTTTCAGAGGAGTGTTCAAGGGTCTTTTTCTTCCATATCCCCTTCTTCAGGATTTTCTCCTCTTCCTTTCCAGTCAAACATATGAAGTTACTGTTTAAAATACCTCTTATTTCTTCATAAGAAAGCCCAGCATCTGTTCTCAGATCTGCTCTTATTGTTTGCTTTAACTGATGAAAATAATTATCTCCGTAGTAGCTTTTAATTCTGTTACATCCTACTGTCATGCTATATTTTGGTCCATTTCTCCCACTGAAATAAGAAACTGACCTTTTTTTCATTTGATTTTTCAAAGTTTCTTAATGGATCTTAAATCCTTACCGTAAGATTTTTCTCATTACGATGTGAAGTACCTGATCAGCAGACACAGTTAGCTCCAGGTATCTAACAGAGCTGCGGGTCAGCGTTTCTTAGACTTCTCTTCATTTTGGCTTCTGAGTGCTTTGGCCCCTGTTTAACAACTTCTGTCTGTTATGTAGCTTTCTAGTTATGATTCCATGAAGTGACTTAAGAAATCAGTAGTAAACAGACACCCAAACGTATTTGGAGTACAAACGGCCCGTTTCCACTGGTATTTTTCCAGACAAATAGGAATTCAGTTTTTGAGGCACAAGCAGCCTTCAACAATGGAAAGCAGTTATTTCTCATTAGAGGGTGTATAAGTTAACAATCAAGTTTGTAATAAGAGCCCAAATTGTCTTGTATTTGAATGGCTCTTCTGACTCTCAGAACTCCTCTCATATCTTGCTTTTACATTACTAAGCTTAAAAATCTGAGTGCTATAGATGCTATTTTAGCAGAATGCTGTGGGCTGCAGTTCAGGATGCCTTCAGGGTACTACAGACTGAGGTGGTGGCTTTGCTCTTGTTCATGTAACTCCTTATTGCCACAGGGAGGCAGATCATCTCCTTCAGTGCTGCTTGTATGGCTTTGCCCCTTCTCTTACAACAACTCTGACTTTCTCCTTTCTTGCTGAGCCAGGGCAGCTTGCTGACACGGTGAAGGATATTCCCTTCCTAAGTTTTCAAATGGTTTCAGAGTTATTTTAGCTTATGTTTAAAAATTTGCTTATAAATGCTACAATTTTACAGTGTCCTGAAAGGCAGAGACTGCTTCTTGGAAGTTGCTTTCTCTGCGGAAGTTTCACGTTGCCTCTATTCTTATTCTTGTTGCCAGGTTTACATGAGTGCTGCAGAAATACCTGATATGGGAGGAGAGTTTCTACTTTGTTATTACAGCAATAACTTGCAGTCGATAGTTGGTATCAGCCAGCCCTTTCAGGTAATACATTTGGAAGCTTTGATTAACCTTGATTGGAATTTTTATTTCTTTTGCTTTCTATGCATCTGAACATGGGTGTGTACAGCTGTTGATGTCAGAGGAATGGCAGCAGCAGTAATTGCAAAAAGCTATAATGGAAATGTAACGAGGCAGCTTTCTCAGCTTTCAGCTTTTGGAACTTGAGGCTCTGTCAGTTAAATGTAAAGCTGAGAGCTCATCTCAGTGCTGCCAAGTTTCTGACAGGCCGAAAGGGAGCTCCTTGTGGCAGACTTGTACAGATGTGCTTCCTGTGCCACTTAAACCTGGGGAGGGCAGGACAGTTGGAAGTCAGGTGATTTATTGAACAGGACTTGTGTTATTTTTGAAAGGACGATTTGACCTTAATGGAATAAATGAAGTGGGCAACCATTGTTTCTTCCATGCAAGCCAAAATTTTGCCTCTACCCTTTGCCAAAATTGTTTTGCTTGAGCACAGTTTCCCATGCTGCTGTGGTTATGCTAACGTGTCAGACAGTGGGTGAAATGGAAGTTCTGCATCGCTGTTGGATGAGGCAGATTGAGAAGGCTGTGACACTGTTACCCAAGGGGCCATAGTAATGAAAGTTGCTGGGCTGGCTGGTAAATCTCAGGGGTACTGTTCATATTTCACTCTGTATACTGGTAAGAAACTTCAGGGAGTCTGCTGTTTCAGCTGCCTCTGAGCTTAAGAACTGCCACAGACTCTGCAGCACGGTTGTGGATATATGTGGATAAACACACCATATAAGAAATTAAATCATTTAGGTTACCTTTCCTTTTCCATGATGCTTTTATATGTTAAATGGGTTTTTTAACTACATCTGTGTATGTGCATCACTTCTAATTATCTCAGTGTCTAGCAAGTATGTAGGATGCGTTATATGATGACGTATTGATGTTCAGAAACACTGTGCTGTTCTGTGCTGTGTTAACCTGTTATTCTAACTATTGCTTTTCTTCTAGATTCAGCCAAACAGAACACTGATAGGAAAGGATCTGACCCAGGAAGAGAACGCTTGGATGCAAAGACCTGACAATCTAGGATCTCATAATGAGTTCTGAAGTCAGAAGGGATATCTAATGGTCCTGATTCAGGAGTCAGATGATTCTTAATGTCTTAATGATTATAAGCTTTTACTCTTAGAAGATGGAGTAATACAGTGCAAATAAGACAGGTAGGGCTGTTTGGGAACTGTGTAAGCTCAGAAGAAAATTAATTGTGGATGCAGATATTTTTACTGTTACAATGAAAGTAACTCTTGCAGTGAATAGGAACTGTGCAAATAGCACCTAGTGAATGCTGTGTGATTTAAGATGTTTTTAATCCAGTGCTTATCCTAAGCAAGCTGCATTCTGCAATGGGTTTTTAGGCCTATTCCTTTTCATTTTTGTAGAGGATGTTTTATTTACATTATAATATATTCCCTAAGCTAGAACTGCTTAATCACTGCTTTCCAATTCTTGAGTTGAAATGAAGTTATTTAAAAGTTATTTATTAGATACAGCTAGCTAGTTTATTTTAGATTTTTATTGGACTTTTAAATGTAAACTAATGACCTTTTGGGAAACACGTGGTAACAAGTCATACAGCAGCTCAGTATGTGGAGGATGTACATTTCCTTCTGTAGTAGATCCCTCTTCTTTCTGCCTTACTGATACTGGGGTTCTTCACTTTTGACTTCTCCAGATTGAGGTACATTTATCAAAGCACACCTTTTGTGTGGGTTTGTTTGTGAGGGGGCGGTTCTTCTTTTGCAGAACAGTTCAGCAATTTGCCTGTTCCGTTCCTCCCTATGATTTAAAAGGTAATGTAAAAGTACCTTTATACCGGGTTGTCCCTGCCTCAGGGCTAACAGGTTCCCAGAATTTCTGAAAGAAATGGCTTCAGTTGAGAAGTGCTTTAGCAGAGGTGAGCAGATCGTAGGTCATGAAGCACTTGTTGGCACAGAGCTGCTGAGCATCATTCTAACCCTGACTCTTCTCTGCTGGAACATATTTGGAAAGCTAAAGTCATACTTTGGTTGTTCCCTGGTACTGCTATGTCACACTTCTGCTGCACATACTGCAGAGCTTACACGAATTATGAATGGGAAATTTCAGTGGAATAAGTTCTTCCTTATGGCATGATCTGTGCTGGCAGAAACTGCTAAACTCCAAAGGATAGCAGTCAGGCTGCAGAATTGGTTTTCTTATTGGTGCTTAGACGTGAATGTACCCTGTGCACTTAAGGGTGGAAATAGAATCAAGCAGACCGAGTACTTTTAACAGCCTGAGAAGCAGTTTTTGCTTGTTGATGAGGAAATAGGGATCTTTGGATCACACCAACATTCCACAGAACCTCAGAGCACTTGTTAGTCTCTCATTTTCCGGGTGCACAGCTTGGAGCTGCCTGCTGTGCATGGTAAGTACAGGTGGCTGCTAATCACTGCCTTCTTAGTTATGGGTGGAAAAGAGGAAATTCAGTTCAAATGGAACAGTGAAGCAAAGGATGCTGGTGTGTGTATTTTGCTTCAGAACTGAATGGATGCTATTTTATCTCTTTCATAAGAAGTCTGAGTTCTTTTTGTTAGGACTCTTTTTGAGAAGGAAAACGAAAGCCTTGATATGAAAATCCTTTTGCAATTGTTTCTGTTATGCACTGTCTGAAATCATCTGCTATCCCAGAGGCTTTGTGTGCTTTGGAAGCTGTAAGATGAGTAAACGAGCCAGATTGCTGTAGTTTGGGGATAAAGAGCACCTACCCTCTGTAAGTCGTAGTTGCATCTCTGAGTAATGCTCGGAATTGGAAACTATTCCCAGCTGTAAGGACGAGGGCAGGTTCAGAAGATACTGTGTTCATTGCATGGATTAAAACTGCCTTGAGGTTTACAGTTTGTACATTCCTGTTACACTTTGGAACAATGTTAGAAGCCATTTTCACGTTTGTAGCAGTTCTAAAAGAGTTTGTTTTGCACTAAATCGTTCAAATATGTGACTTTTCATGGCAATTACAGCATCCGACAAATCCCTACTGAAGTGCATTTAAAATGCAGGGTTTGAGTTGATACTCTGTTTCTGATTTCTTGTGTAACCACAATACCAAGACTGTATGCAGGAGAACCCCGCGGAGAGCTCACAGAGCTGTGGTCTTTGAATTCCACACCACAGCTGGTGATTTATTGTGGACCAAGATCCAGTTTCTTCTAATCAGGGTGCATCTGCCATTCATGAGCAGCACAGAGGCGGAGCCATGCAGCCGCTTTACACGGGCAAGAAACCCAAGCTCCTTCATGCTGTATGAGAGCTGGTAACTCTCAGTCACTGGAGAGAGAAGCTGCATTCTGTAAGCTAATCCTCTGCACCGCAGGACTTGACTGAAAATGCCCTCAGCTGCTGTGATTGAATCTTGTTGTGTGCCAGTAGGATGCTGCGGAGCCGCTCACTTCTTCCTTAAGTATTGTGCACACAGTAGCAGTTCTGTTTACTACTGTTACCTATGGTAGCTTTTCAGATGATTCCATGACCTGTAACGATGCAATTTCTAGCAAAATTGATCTTTTTTTAAAGCACCTTTGAATGGATGTTATGACCACTGGAAATGTTTTTATACTCATGTGTTTTCTTTTCATGTACGACTACAATAAATCCTGGCAGTGAAATGTTCTACGTGGCCTCAATTAATTTGAAAACAAAGTCATTGGTTTGGATTGGGAGAATGAATTCCATGCATGGTAATCCTTCTCCAAGATACTTTGGGGATGTTTAATGTTCATGTACAGTAGTACTTCAGTAATGTATCCAGTAGGGCTTTGGACTGAAAAAGGCCAAAGACAAATACTGTCCTTGTTTGTATGAATGCAACTCGTGATTATAGCTGTGGATTTATGCTTGCATGTACAGGGGCAAGTTGGAAACAGCTTTGGCCTTCTAATGGGAGGCAGCGAAATGGAGGGGATGTTCAGTCTTGTCCCATATGGATGCCTGTGTTAGCGGGGATTCTTTGCAGAAGGATTGTGATCAAACCACTCCATCTGTGGGGGAGAGTTGTTGAAACGAAGCTGCATGTTTGTTTCCACAGCTTCTCTCAGTATATGGTCTCATGGAAGAGGCCAGTGGGGAGGAGTGGAGTGAGTGATAGCTGAGAGTAACACAGTGGGGAGGAGTGGAATGAGTAATAGCTGAGAGTAACAGTGGGGAGGAGTGGAATGAGTGACAGCAGAGAGTAACACAGTGAAAGACAAAAATTAAAGTGCTGTTTGCTGGGGGAAACAAAGAAAAGAAGGAATCCCTTACGGTTGCTCCTCACGAAGCATTCTTAGATCAGTTACAGCTCACTTCCTTGTTCCCTGAGGTTTTGAGTGCTGAGGTTTTGATATTTTCCTTGTAAAAATGCTCAAACCACTGAAATTGCTGTCTGGACTTTTAGGAATGGATTATTCTAAATCTTCCTATTCACAGGTTGTGTAATTTCAGGTTTTTGTCTTTGTGAAAGATCTGTCACGTTATTCTTCGTGTTTCAACATCTGTATTGTTAAAGTAAAATCATTATCAAATAACTTCCATGCAGGGATAACTTCTCATAACTCCTTGCTGGGAGAATTTCTTGTAATTAAAATAGGAAATATGCCTACCCAGGAACGCTGCTCAGCCTAGCCCTGTTTCACTTCAGTCTGTGTGCTCCCCTCAGACGCAGTGTGTCACTGCTCACAGATAGTGGCACAGCTCCGGGTAAACAGGAAATATTTCGAAGATGTCTTGCGTGTTTGTTAGACCCTAAAAATACACTTTGATAAAGACTATTGTTCCTCCTACCACCACTTCCTTCTCTGCTCTTGGACACTGGGTGACACTCGGATGAACTTGTCTTAATGTACTGTGGTTGAAAGGCCAACTGAACAAAGCTCAGATTCGGCTTTCCTTGAGAGAGGAAATGATACCCTTCTGAGAACTGCATTTCTAACGAGTGTTTCCAGTGTTTTTTCAGTCCTCAGCTGGAGGGATCTGCTATTGGGAAGTGCGTGAAGTTCTTTTGTAACAGCATGATATTGAGATCATCGAAACTTGCTGGTACCTGTCAAAGCAGGAGCACAATCTTAATGAACTTTATAACTCATACATTAAGCTGATCGTATCCGTGTTTCCTTATGCCTCTTTTTTCTTTATACTTACCTTGAAAGAGAATGGGGAAAAGGATTTTTTATAGAGGTGGAAGTGTTTGAGGCCAGTTTTCTATTTGTACAGCTTTCTTCCATCTTCTTATTCTTTAACTCTCTTCTTCGGTGGCAAACTCAGACACTGGAGAGCTGAGTGTCATACAGTGTGCAGAGTAAGCTATTCTTTGTGTGGCTGCTTTATTTAACCAAGGCATGGCACTCAGCACCTAATTAATCTATACCGTATACACTGTGTTTAGTTACTCTGGAAACTGAGCTTCCAGGGGAACTATTCAGAGTTTGTGCAGTAATTTCAAGTGAAGAAAGACAACATACGAGTGCGTACGTCCTACCTCTCCTGTTGTAATGGAACTGTCTTCTTCCTCTCACAAGGTCACTGCAATTAAAAAAAGGAGAACATCTCATACGTGCAGTGTAGAAAGTAGCAAGAGAAGCCGTGTGGGAGCCTTTGGGACACAGGTTGGAAGGATCACTGGAGTGAAGAGAGAGGAAGGATGAGATCTTGGAGCACAAACTGGTGAGAGGAAATGAGGGGTGCAGGGACAGTTCAGAAAACAAGAACTTGCTGGCATCACAAAAAGGAAAACATAGTAAATATTTTAGCATGCTAACCATAAATCCATCAAAACTGAAAGTTATCAGCTACAGACATTAGACAGTTTTAAATGCAGCTCTTGGCCTTGGCAGAAACCACTCTGTGTGCCTCTTTTCCCTTTTCTGTATATTTTTTCAGTCCCTTTCTGCTTCGTCTGCCCTTTTTTAGACCTTGTTCTCCCTTGTAGCCAATTCCTAGGTGTTTTTTGTTTGTTTCTGTACAGAATTCTGGCATCTGTGTCTCAAAGCATTCCAGTGAAATAACCTTCATGTCCTAGACCATTAATCTTAGTAATGTCTCCGTGCATGAAGGGTAGATAAGATAGACAAGGTACTGCTCCACGTTTCTGAGAACAGAGCAGTTTTGTTTGGGGAAGTGACAGAGATGCTGGCTTTCTTTTTTAATGTGATAAAATCACTTTTTCAGTAGAACCTTATATTGGAAAGCAAGTGGTCCGGGAAATGAGTTTTGGCCTGGGCCAATCTCCAATATAACAGCAAAGACCAGTGTAAGAATGATTCCAGATATGCAAGACAGAACAGTGACAGGCCATTTCATTTCAATAAGTTCTTTGATGTGTCTGTTCTTGAAGCAGCATCCTCTGGAATTCAGCTGGAGAGTTGAAAACTCAAGTTTGGCTCTCCAGAAGAGATTGAAGGAGTTGTCCCATCATAGCGAGACTTGAAATGCCTTGTATTTAAACTGAGGTGTTATTCTATGTTGTCACTGTCAGGATATCTGTGTCTGTGAGGGGACTGTGGGTGGATACGTCTGGATGCTGCATTCACGAATGCTGTGGCTGTAGTAAAGAGCTGTAATTGTACTTAAAATAGCGTTTACCAGCTTTGTCAGATTTGCAGAGGGTTTTGTGTAGTGCCATGCACGCTGATTTCCTTTGTCCTGCTCAGTGAGCGACTTGAGGATTCAGTTAATAATGATTTCATTCCAGAGCAATTTGAAGAACTTCCTGTAGTTACCATGGGAGTCATCAGTATTTGCTATCTACTTGAAACCGAGTATTGTAGAGCTGAAGGTGAAGAATCTTTTCTCCATAAGACCTCTTGGTACGTTTGTAAAGCTTACCATACTGTTTCATGCTCATACCTATGAAGTGGCATCCGCAGCAGCTTGGCTTCCCCAAGTCACTGGGACAAAGCTGGAACATCAACAAAGTCCAGAGCAATGAACATAAATTTCTGTTTCTTGGAACTGTCTCTACACATTGTAACTGGTGGAAACGAGTCTTGAACTTAATTGTTTCAGCTCACACCTACACGTAGTATAAATACAGAGGTTCATCTCTTCCTCTCAGAACAGGGCTCTGAAGCAAAGACTGCAGCTAGTTGAGGTTTTCTTCTTACTGACTTACCTGGGGAAGATGGAACTGCAAATTGAATGTATTCCTACAGGAGAAATCATCCGCGTGGTTAATCGCAATGGACAACGCAAGACTGTAAGCCTGCCTTTTTATTCTCTGCTCCCTTCTTGTATGGTCAGTTGTGTGCTAAACAACTTAGTAACCTTGTCCTGAAGTGAGGAATACTAATGGGGGGAAAAAAGCTGGTTTTCGGAAGTATTAGGTGCTCTTTAATATTGGCTGTCCATGTCTCAGAATCACAGAACGCCCGGGTTGGGAGGGACCTCAAGGATCATGAATCTCAACCCCCTGCCAAGGGCAGGGCTTGTCACAGTTGCATTTTCTGCACTCAACAAGACAGCTGCTGATTATGGTTAATAATGCCACTTCTTGTGCTTTCTTTGAGGTGAATAAGCAGCCATTTATACTTAAATGCAACTGTCCTTGTATCTCTTTGTCATAGGTGCTTATAAAGTGCTTGGTATGTCTTCGGTTCTGCTGGCAGATTGCTGAGAGCAGAGCCAGCACGCACCGAAGTACACATCTGTGCACATTGCTCCTGTTTCCGAGCATTGTCCTTCTAGTAAGCAGTCTGAAACTTGATCTGAAAATTAGCTCAGACATTCCCTATGCAGATTACACAGCTGTTAGGTAGTCGTCTCACTTCAGAAAAACCTGAGAGCTCTGCCTTGTTGGAAGATGAGATGGCAGCAATTCTGCTACCCTTTGGCTTCCAGTAAATGGTCCCGGAATGGCACTCGCTGACATGCAGTGACGGTAGAGGACACTGGCTGGGCTGACTTGTCATTCCCAGAGGGAGCTGTTTCTTTATACCTCGCTCTGAGTAGCGCCAGGATCCTGGGGGAGACATCATAGAGAGAAAAGCTATTAGTTCAGCTTTCTAAAAAGCCTTAAATACTCATTAACAGTCCATAAAGCTGTAATTTGCTACTTTGAGAACAGCGCTCAGTGTTTAAATACTGTTGGTGCTGCAGAGCAAAGTGGTTTCTGATGTACTGTGCTTCAATACAAAGGGAAGCTTGTAGCTGGAGATGCTTTGAACTGTTGCAGAATGGGAAGCGCAGAGCTCTGCTGTTTCGGCTCAGGGTGCTTCACCCTGCTAGGAAATTCTGTGGATCCTGAGCGGGCCCTCCAAAAGGTAACGTGCCTGGGAGCTGCGCCGAGCTGCTCGTTGCTGCACCGAGCTGACGGAGGTTCCTGCCTTCGCTCCAGGCTGCGCTCGCCCTTTGGCCTTGTCACAAAGGTGGGCTCTTGGTGCTTCCCCCAGGCAGGCAGCGGTGGGGAGGGGACGGTACAGTTAGCATCGGCGTCCGAGATTTTTACCTGGCGTGCGTCTGGGCGAGACAGGTGCTCCTGTCATTTTAAGCAGCGGGAACGCGAGTCGATGTGGGAGCAAAGCTTCCCGGCGGGATGCCGTTGTCCCGAACAACGTCATCGGCGCGAGCCGGTTCCTGCCTCGGGCGGAGCTGCCGCGCCTGCGGGTCGGGGGCCGCGCGGCGCCGGGGAGGGCGGAGGTGCGGGCAGGGCCGCGGCTGACGGCAGGTGAGGGCGGGGGCAGGGCCGCAGCCTCCCCGCCCGCCCCGCACTCCGCATGCCCGGCGCTCGGACATGCTCACTAGCGGCGCGGCGCGGGCTCCCGGGGGCAGTCGGTGCCGAAGCGCTGGCGGAGCCGCCGCAGGGCCCCGAGCGGAGCGGGCGGGGGGCGCGGAGCGCAGGTGAGCGC